>JAQIXS010004044.1:0-16231 GCA_034700785.1 Rossiulus vilnensis
CTCAAATGAACCAATTCCTAGGTGCGGCACGATTATTTAATTTTCCAGCTAAATGCGCAATTAACACCCGCATTTAAATTTATGTATTTTTCTCCATAATGATCGAATTCTAACTTTTATGATGGTTTGATTTACTGCATATATGGTTGCTTCCACAAAATCAATGTTTTCATAATCATTTAAAACTTCTGAAGTGTTGCGGTGAATAAAGGTAGCATTTTACGGCCAAACTGTATGCAATAGGGAACAAAAGATTCAACTGGGCTACTTAGATTTACTGAAAATAAACGTTCCATCCAAATCTTAGAATAAGAACTTGTATTTTACATAGTTTCACGAATAATCAATGATAATCGTGAATTTCAGTGGCGATTATTCCAACAATGTGTGCCATTACTTGGAAGCTATTTTTATTCATGGACTCAAGGATACATTTTTTGACAAGGTATCAGCCATCCTTGCCAACCATACTGATAAGACACCAGAACCGGTAACTTAGTATTATGATGTAATCATATGCTCGTTTGCATATACACTGTACATTAAATTTTATTTCACTATTGCTATGACAGAATTTTTGGCCGTTTCTGATGATTTTCTCTCATAAAGACGTCATCTCTCAAATAAATAATCTTGCTCAGATCAACACTGACATTGGTCGATGTCGAGTAAGCCTAAATTGAGATGTAGAAGTAGTGATACTTAGCTCAGTAGGATACACAAGATATCAAATCTGCTTTTTAATAAATAAATTTTAGGCATGGATACGAGCAGCTTTAAATGAGGGATTGCTTGAAAGCTACATGTCGGCTATGGTCCAGGACAAGGCTACAATGGAGTAAATGTTGCACTAATTTGTAAGACTAACGAGTCAAATTTAAATTGCCCCTAACCCTAGTCTCCCACTCCTTTATTGTAGGTATTACTACAAAAGCACTGCATTCCTCAGAGATGCTGAACAGCCAGATATAATGCGGAAATATGTTGAAGGTGAATATATACTTTGGATCGATGGAACATACACTATCGTTTCAAATGCACGTGATGAGCCTATTTACGACAGGTTGACATTTTTTGTTGGCAGGATTAAGCTTGTTTCAATTTAAATTGGCATGCAATTCACATTTGCTTAATATGTGGACATCAACACCACTGATTTTGTCCGGAGTCTGGAGCCCACCAATTGCACCAGAGCCTGTTTTGACTGGGATAGATGTTGGTGAGTGCAAGCTATGTGGACATGCACTAAAAATATATATTTTTACTCACATTGAAATGTTCAATTTAAAATAAACCAATTTCACAAGTGACCTATGCCATTTTAATCAATGGGAATGACTTACTTAAGCAAGAATGGCAAATTTTCATTTAATAATAGTGATGTCAGTTCAAATGATAATTGCAGATTCATTCAGTGATAGTGAGTTCAATGGTCAAAGTATTCAAAATGATCTTGGCACAATGCATACAAGTTTTGTCAAACTGTTTATAGTAATACCTCACGCCTCTGTTGGTTTTTATTAAAAGCTTCATGCTTGGACGAAAACGGTCAACCCATGACACCGGATCGAAAAAAGAAATCGCGGGGCCGACCAATTGCTGACCAAGAATGTGGCCCCATTAACGCCCTTCAGAAAGCTGCCAATGAAGGATCATCTGAAACGTCAAGCATTGCATCATGTCCAGATCCCTTGCCACCCTTGCATGAGCTCGATTATGATGAGAAGCTGAATTTGGTGCTTAAAATTGAGGGGGACATTCACCCTGTAAATGATCTCAGAGAAGCATCTAATGATATCAGCATGCACTGCAGTTTAAATGAAATTGCAGGAGCCATTTCCATAGGCAGTGATCAGCAAGGCAGAACGAGATTTTCTGCCACATGTGTCAATGATGACTCTGGCATGTACTTAGATAAAGATAATAGAGAATCACAGAATGTAGCACCAGGAAACAGCCTCATTGGTCGGACAGGCTGGTCATCATCATTTGAAGAAGAAATGCAGACAAAAGAGAAGCATGATGGTGAGATATTTATGTAAAATGCATCCATCGAATATCACTAAGAATTGAGTTTCACTAATGAAAAATATTTGTGGTCCAGAACATTGATCTTGTAGACATTTAGCGTGATGTGTATTTATATATATAAATATATAGGAGCCATTTCCATAGGCAGTGATATATATATATTATGATTGTTATAATACAGCAGAAAGCTTTCAAAGCTTACTACAAAACTACAGCCCGATCCATTCGTCCATATGCCGTACTCCAGATTTAAATGATATGCTGATGAGTGCAGCCATGACTGTCCAAGGAGAGGAATTTCCTGATGAGCAACAAACACAGGTAAACATATTTTCATTCCGTTATTTTAGGGTTTGTCATTATTTGCTATCACAATCATTTTGCCCTGTCCTCAATTTTAGACATCTTCACCGTCATCATCAGCCGATGAAACAGAATTCGAGATCCTGCCCAAATCATGTTCAGTCACATCCTCCAATGCAGAGCAGGCAAGAAATAATTAATATCAATAGGGTACCATTTTTATGCCCATTTGCTAGTGTAAAGGTTTACTTTTTAAATGAAATTAACTGTGATTCCCAATGTCAACCAAACTTTAGAGAACCCAAGATCTTCTTGCCATTATTGGAACAATTCAGAATGAAGTTGGCCTTGATGTGCAGAGTTATCAATGCAAGGCTTGCAGTCGCCCTATTGGAATGAGTAAGTGGGCATTTTTGTTTACAAATTAGAAATTTCAGCATGTCAATTAATAATTTTTTTTAGTTTATGGGAAAGCTCGAGTGTGTGCATTTGATGGTTACTCTTATTGTTACGAGTGTCACGAAAATGATGAATACTACATCCCAGCACGAATTGTGCACAATTGGGACTTCAAAAAATACAAAGGCAATGAATTTTTAACTTTCAAGTTTCAAACAAATGAATCGGGAATAAACCTAACCGAAGTTGTTTATTTTCAGTTTCTAAACATACGAAAGCATTCTTGCAACAGATCGAGGAAGAACCGCTAATTGACATCAGGCAAACAAACCCTCAGCTTTACTCCATCTCTGATGAAATGGCTGAGCTACAAGTATGCCAATGTAGTTTTATTTTAATGGCCGAAATAATTTGATATGTGGAATTGTGTACTGTACATATTTTATTTATCTTAATCAGAGACTACGCACACAGTTGAGCTATTTACGCTCTTATCTGTTTTCTTGCCGAGAATCAGTGGCTGAAGAAATGCGAAGGAAGCTGTGGCCTAAGGAGTATCTTTATGAGCACATCCACCTGTATTCTTTATTGGTAGTCTAGCTTATCATAATCTACATTTGGCTTTTAGCTAGCAAAACGTCTATGAGAAATAAGGCTATGTTCATTATTGTTCATTTTGTTACTGTAAAGTAGGCCTAATTTACAAAAAAAGAAATTTGTTTAGGCCATGAATACAAAAAAAGTATTAACTGCTTGTCACCATAATACTTGTCAAAGACTTTATAATTTATCTTCAGTACGATAAGTTAGCAGACGTTTTTATGGCACATGGCCCAAAGTAATAGTTTAATTTAAAACGCCACCTTTACAACATTTGGAAGTAATTTTAAGTTAGCGCAAAGCTCTGAATAAATTTAATAATTAGTTTTCACGATCATTGTTTTGCAGGATCTGGTCCAAATTCCTACCAGAACATTAGCTCAACTTCTAACCAAGATAATTGTTTCTGCCAAGCGGCACGTGAACGACTGCAGACTGTGCACCCAGAAGGGTTTTATCTGTGAAATTTGCAATAATTCAAAAGTTATTTTTCCATTTGAGTTGGAAACTACTTATAGGGTATGTAATGCTATATTTTTTGCATTCAGAGATCAATGCACATGATCCACTTTCTAATGAACTTTTGTGAGCAACGATGACAGTAAGCCATTTTATTATTGATGTTTTAGTGTGATAAATGCCTTGCCGTATATCATTCATTGTGCATGAGGGAATCGAAGCCTTGTCCAAAGTGTGAAAGAAGAAGAAAGCGGAATGATCATGACGATTTTGCTTGGAATGCCGATGACTGAAATAAACATATTGAGAAAGATATTTTTGAATTTTAATTCTATGTATTTAATTTTAAAATAGAAGTATTGTACATCTAGTTTTAACAGTGCATAATCCTTTTCCAGCTTGAACAAATGTTAGATCCCTTTTTAAAGTGTCCAGTTGCTTGTTCTTTATTTTTTTCAATGAATAAAACGTGGAATAAAGATTAAATGGAGATCTACTGAATGAGTTGAATAAAATCTGTGCACGTTCATTTCAATTGGAAATGATCAGCTGATCGAATCTGAAGTCAATGCAGTTATAATTCAATGGAGTGGTTGCGGGATTTGGAAATGTGGATTTTTTAATCGAAATTCCAGACGTTATTGGCGGCTTCATGGTAATTTTCGGTGAATGGAATTAAGTTGAATTGAGGGGTTAACACACCGAAAGTTTCCAAACCCCCAGCTCCCTTGAGCACGGACCTCAGTGCATGGTAGGGTATTACTTAGATAACCCATTCTAGAAAAACAGTATATGTAAACTGCATTTTAGCCATAATAATAATAATAATAAGCATTATTAGTCAGTCGTTAAGCACGTGTTGCATACATTTAACTGCCTACATTAGACCGCTTGGCAATTGATGAATCACAATAATAACCTTTGATTGTCATGGTTGAGAAACGGCGATACCAAAGATCAAAAAGTAAGCTTTTTGTACCGGTACCCAGCCTATATCATTTGGTGGCTAACCCGACAATTTCAAATTAAAATGGCGAAACAATTTCTTACCATGCATACAGACGCACACAAAATTAATTCCTCGCACTCTGTCTGTTATTTTCTTGATTCTTCATAGTACACAGTCGGTCAAATGACATTTCATTAGCAAACTATGATCATAGCAATTTGAATCAAATGTGAAGAATCCGCCTCAAAAGTTGGAATGGTCCAATGTGATCAGATACAAACTGCAATGAACTACTGAACTTGTTAACTTTGCCTTTTAAAATTGAAACAAAATGTTGCAAACGCGCTTATTTTATGCTTGAAATAGTTAATTATACTTTGATATTCAAAAAGTTTTAAGGTTTTAACATTGACGAAACTATTGTGCTCTGAAATATTTGAAGGACATGTGCCGTAAAGCGTAGCTCACATTGCTTTCTGATGACATCATTGAATTCCAAATTTCTACCAATCAGAGGGAAGCAGAGACTAAGTCAACCAATCGTGAGAAAAACGGCCGAAGTTTAAATTGAGTGCAATAAAGCTAAAAGCTCGCATGCATGTTTGAATTTTTACATTTGTTGCCCATCGTTTCTTCAAATTGGGAAGCAGTTGAACAGACGCTTGTATTAAAATTTATCGAAATGACTTCACGAACTTCTTCAATGGTAAGAATTTAAGATGTATTATTTTTCAATTACTGTAAGATCCAAGTATTCGCGAGTCCTTTGTGACGTGCAATTTCAAAATTACAAAAAGAATAGACTACATGTGTGTAAGTCCTATCATGAACATGCAATTGAATATTTACTCAGTCGATATTTAGTACTCCGGACTGACGAAAGTTGACTGAGTTTTTGCTTTACCATAAACGTGCTGTCCATTTTTAATGGGAACTTAATTTCTCCAATCTTAGCTGGGCATCCCCCAAGCTCTTTGAACGTAGGCCTATTCTTATATCTCCGATTTGATTTTACCGTTGCATAAATCCGTTGTTCCTTTGATTTCTTAGTAATTTCCAAAAGATTCTTTTGGGCTGTCTTAAGTTAAACTTCCCAGATAGTGTAGAGTTCGAAAGTTTATGCGTGCTGCGGTTAACATCATAGTAGCTGGATGTAATTTCAATTCTATTATTGCAGACCACCCGTAATGCAGGACTTCCGAAGGGACGAGTCGTTGTGAAACCTGTGGTGGCAAGGCGCCATGCTTTGGGAAGCATTGATAATGAAGACAAGGTATAAATAGTGATTTTGTCTTTAAGAAAACCATTATTTTTTTCCTAATGTACATTTTCCCTTCAAATTTAAGTTGATCGGAAATGGAAAAGCGAAAACTGCTCCTGCTGTCAAACCAGCTGTAGTTCGTCAAGAAATACAGCTGGTTAAGCCTGCTTCGCCTGCCCCAATGGATATAAGTAAAGTTGACGAAATGACTACAGCATTCTCCAATCAACACATTGGAATACAAGATGTAGACGAAGAAGACGTCGGAAACCCGCAGTTAGTCAGCATTTATGTAAACGAAATCTACGACTACTTGTACATGTTAGAAGTAAGTAAATCTAGTTAAAAAAATTACCTCTATTTGACAGTGGATACTCAACACTTCGTTTCTTTCTAGCAAAGATATCTGGTAAAGCCCGACTTCCTTAAGGGGCAAGTAATCACTGGACGAATGCGAGCAATTCTGGTGGACTGGCTTTCACAGGTGGCTTCCCGCTTCCAACTCCTTCAAGAAACGTTCTATCTAACAGTAGATATTGCAGATAGGTTTTTGCAGGTAATTCGCTAAATTAAATTTGTTAAATTGGTGTTTTCAATACTGGTGAAGTGCTAGTATCCCTACTAAATCGTGTACTGAACCCATTTACTAGATGCAAGAAGTATCCAAAAATAAGCTGCAACTTGTTGGGATCACTTCCATGTTCATTGCATCCAAATACGAAGAGATGTATTCTCCGCCAATCACAGATTTTGCTTACATAGCTGATAATGCGTACAAAACGGTGGAGATCAAACGAATGGAAATTCTCATTTTAAAGACGCTAGATTTCAATTTAGGGAAACCACTTCCCTTGCACTTCCTGAGACGTAACTCAAAGGCTGGCGAGGTAAGTTTTTTGGTGTTGTCATCTTTATGCCGTTGCCAGAGATCCATGAAAACTTACTACGTTCTGTATACAGGTTGATGCCACGACCCATACTCTGGCAAAATACTTCATGGAGTTGACTATTGCAGACTATAACATGGCACACTATACTCCATCAATTATTGCAGCATCAGCTCTATGCCTCGCTTTGAAAGTTCTTTACGATAACGAATGGGTATACATAACTGTTACAGTTAAGTTGTAAGAGAACCAACCAACTTAGTCAATTTCTTTTGTAGACTCCCACTCTGGTTCACTACACTAAATATGCAGAAAAAGACCTAACCATAGTGATGTCCAAGATGGCTTCTTTAGTATTAAAAACTGAAACCCAAAAACTACAGGTATGTTAACACCTGCAAAAGCAAGCCTTGCATTTTTCTCTATCAGATTTAAACTACTTTAACAAATGTATTAATTTTCGTTGTATTGATGGTTTATTCATTTGTAATGGGGAGACATTTTTCATTTTGCAGGCAATACGTCAGAAGTACTCCAGCAGTAAATTCATGAAAATAAGCTGCATCCCACAGTTAAAATCCGAGAAAATGAAGAAAATTGCTGCTTCTATGCCTTAAAATACATGCAAGAAATGTGCACACTCTAGCTATAACTTTGCATGCTTGTATATACCTATGAAGCTACTTGTAAATATTTTAGCCACATTTTAATGTTACGTATAAGGGAACTTAAATGATTAGCTGATACATATGACTATGCACTTGCCAATACTATGTGCAAAATGTAAGATCTAACCATTCTTAATAAATTCAGCAAACTCTTTTTAAAAATTTAATTTGTACAGAATCTGTAAACATTACATGTGCCTGTTTTAATGATAAAACTATTATTTAAACAACCTGGGCAGTTTCTAAGATAATGAATACAAGAAGCTTACCCAGCAGTGGCTGAACAGTTTGCCTGACTTGATAAAAGGCCCATGGTGATAAGGATCATTTAAAAAATGAACGTAATAATTAGTAAATAAAGCAGGTTGTAGATGTAATGTTTCATTGTTTGTCTAGTCAAGAATTTCCTGTCTTGGTTTAGGTAAGCCGATTCGTTTATTATTAACCAAATTTCAGATGTCTGGAACTTTAGCTTATTGGAATCCAATGCTGTATCAGAGTAGCTCCCACACCACCGATAAAATCAAGGACAAGCTACATTCACCTCGACAGACATACCACAACGATCAAAAGATGACCTTTGCCCATATAGCTAAAACAACAGCATCTCGTTGTTCTCCATCGGTTGGTGGAGCTTGACTCATTAGAGCAAAGTGAGTTTGTTGTTCGTGTCGGAGTTACTGATACGGCACAATGGTAATACTAGTAGTGGATTTTGGTTGAAGTTACCAGTACACAGGCAGTCAGAATGATTGAATGCAGCTAAAAATATTACAGTGTATACATCCATCTTTTTTGGATTGCCTTACATATCTGATTTCGCCTGTTAATGGCATAGGCTACCTAACATTATTCTTAAATACACCAACCTAATACATAAACCTATTCAGCATCTGAAGCAGATTCGATCCTGGTAAATGCATGTTTCATGGCTTGAAGTATATTTATTAAATTTGAGCAAAAGCAAGTCTCACTTGAACTGAATAAAACTAAGTAGATTGTTTATGTACAGAAAGGAATCCTTGGGTGGCAAGGTTGGTGCCCCAGCACCATTAATCATCCTAATATAAGAGCTGATTTATAAAATCAGTTGTAATATTTAAATTTTAAACTTAAGCATCTCAATGAATTACATACAACAAAAGTTTAACCACTTAGTTTACTGTATGCTGCATGTGCTTGCTGACCACTGGCAGCAGATGCAGTGCTGGTTGAAAGCTCTTGGTGGAATAAGATCCAAGTCTTCATCACTGGGTTTAAGGTCAGAATTAAAAGTATCTTTATGAAGCTGCTTTGATAATTCCTTGGTAGAATTATAAGTGGCTGCAGGTAGAAATTCGTACTCTTCCTCACTGTAATGTTAACAATGAACATCATCAACAACAACCTAAATGGTTGATGGTGAACCAAACAATATTTTACGGTTTGTAATCCAGCATCAATTCCAAACAACAAAGTAAAGGGTTCATTGTGGCAACAATTTGAGCAGATGCCACATACTGTACAAAGATTTTCACTTTATCTTTTAATGGCAATGTGAATTGCTTGAATAGTTGTTGCCCTGGATGATTGCTAATTCATGCCTACCTGCTATCTGACTGCCACAGGACCAATGGTTGTTCAGCTCCATCTCTAAGTGGAATGTTGAGCTTGTTTGGAACATTTAACCTATAATGGACAAATATTTAATGATCTAATCGTAGCATTTCATGTAATGGACTGCCACAATTAAAGACTTTACAAATACCTGTTAATTGACATCAGGCTCTTCCGAGGTTGCTGGTCCACCATTCCATTTGAAGTAGAATGTGATTTTCGAGCCTGTTCAATGCGCTTCTCTATATATAAAACATAACATAGAGATAAATACAGCAACGATAGAGTATATAATGTAAACAACATTACCAATTCTTTTTTGCAGTAAAGCTGCGTTTCGGCTGGGCTTGGTATATGTCCCATTATTATCAGAATCTCCTGGACTTAGCTGAGCATCCTGAAACAGAAAATGCCAATCATTTATTCCCTCAAACATCATCAGTTTTTACCTTTCACAAGTAAAGGAAAACATTACTCTTGATTATAATCACAAAATCAAGAACTGCAAATGTAATAATAATGTATGTTATTATAATCAGAGAATATGGCAGGGTTCCTCCAGAAATAAATTTTTTAACTTTCTCGACTAATCCAGTTTGTTGAGCAAATTTTCCTGATCACTGAAAATACAGTGATCATTTCTGAAAATACAGAAATGACATACAATGTACGAGCGAGTGCAGTGTCAAGATTATTCAAAGTGTTATCATCTGTGGGCTGTAAATACAGATGCCTAGAAACTAAATTGAAGCTCTTATAAAGTAAATGCAAAGCCAAACTAATGCAGCATCATAGTGCCACATGCTCGCAATCAAAGCCACTAAAAACCACAATGAGCTATGGGCCAATGCAAACACCTAGCACAAACAAAAGAACTGTCAGCCTATACCAACATTGTCTGGATAGTCAGCAGTGCTAGAAGTGTGTACATGACATTCAGGGTGTTATGTTTTAAACTTAAATAAATATATACTGTATTTGGGAGTACGTGTGTACTTCTTCATACAACTTTCTTACATTATGTAATCAGAATGTGGAATGTCAACATTCCACTAAGAACATTCGCATGTTCCTCAAATTCATATACTGTACATATAACACAGAAACGAAAATAATCCAACATTAGAGCTGTAACAGTCCTCTAGGCTCGCCAAGGACGTGAGCGCGTACCTGCTAGGAATTTGATCAATCAGCTTATACCCACTTGTTAGCTAGGTATCGAGAGGTTACGTAATATTAGCTTCACAATTCTTAGACGATTTTTATTTACAGGTTGAAATTGAAATTATCATCAACTTTTATATGGGCTTTAATAATTTCAATGAAGATTTGGTTACAAAGTCACATTCACACATATGGTAGCGGGTACGATGTACTCACGAAACGAACACATACCGGTGTTCGATTGATTGGCGTACTTTCGTCTGGTTCTTCAAGTTTCACATCTCCACTATCAAATCCACTATCCTCCATTATTTAACATTTAACAACCTAATCTGACTACTACCACGTATTTCAAAGGATCCATGTGGAAAAAATTGCTCCTAATTGATCCGAAACCACGAACTTTCCGCAGCAAATTAAGCCTATCAAAAATAACGCAACCACCGCCTCGAGGAGCGCTGCATGCAGCTCCTGGACAACTTAACTAGGTACGCTTTCAATCAATTGACGCGTACCTAGTTAGGATGTTGGGATTTTGAATGGCTTGCAAGCAGCGACCTCTGCAACCGGCCCTAAGTACACTGGCTTAAAAAAACTTCAACAAATAAGTTCTCAAATCGTGTGGTAATTCGTTAAATAAAGGAGCTTTTCAAAGCAGAATTTCAAGAAAAAAAATTATAATTTACCAAAGCTCAAGTTATATCGACATTTTGTCCAAAGGTTTGACTTATAAAAGAAATACATGACTGGCCTGTTGCCATAAAAAAAAAATGAAAATAACCAAAGCAAATAGGTCTATTTGACCATTTTTATTTATGCATTTAAGCCATGGAAACTTTGCATAATGGGCAGGAATTTACTTCTGCAGACAACCAATGATAGTAGGCCTATTTACTTTAAGTGTTTTTGGTACAACATTTGTGATGCAAATGAATAAAATTCATATTCGCAGTGAAAATAAGACTTGATTATTTGTCGGATATCTGTAGAGATGTTACGGGGTCGTTGATAGTTTGAATTTATTCTGGGATCTGTAATTTATCAATAAAAATGTCATTAGTTTAACTTTTAATTAGATGTCAACAATCACCAGGAATGTAATTACACTGTTTTAAATATAATGAATAAGAGGTGTCAGTTTAAAAAACACTGTTCATACAGCTTTATTTAGATTCCTTACAAAGATATGTAGTCCACAATAATTTTTTCGTTTAATATACATGAAATTAACTTCGATGAGTCTTAATTTGTAAGAAAATGAACTCAAAATCAAATGTTAAATTAAACATTTGATATTTTAACTACCCATGAAACGCATTGAATGACCCTTATTTAGGTAAAATTAATGCGATAATTCAAAGTTTTGTAATTTTGTGTATAGTGTACTTCTGCAAGAAAATAAACAACAATATCTAATGAACGTGAGTAACCTATCAGAAAAACAAATTTGTTCATAACACGAAAATAATCTCAAAAACGGGTAGAGGCATGCCTGAAAATCTCAACGAGCATATGTAAACTATATTGACAAATAAACAGGACCAGCTGGTTTGCTACAACGTGACTGTCACTTCGACGCAAGAACCACCCAGTACAGTAAAAGCTTTGTAAAAATTTCGTAAGTTTTAATTTAATTGATTATTATTAAATAAAATTAGAATGGAAAAATTCGAAAAAATTCTGCCAAAACCAAAAAAATATTCCATGCATTTTATGGATCCATGTTCATTTTTTTATACAAATAAACAGTATTTCCAAATGTGACATTGATTTAACATTGAGGTTAGATAAACACGGTAAATAGTTTAGAATCTAAAAATCTTTCACCTTTTAATTTTTTGTAGTAGATTTCCCTTACTCCAGTGAAAAACGTAGGAACTTCCTTTTCCAAAACGTTTAATGTCATGTTCATATCTTCCAAAATTCCAACTACTGAAAAATGCTGCTCCAAGTTCGCCATTGCTCGGTTTAACGCCCACCTATTGTTCAGCTGCCTAAAATATCACGTTTATACTTTTTGCAGAAGTCTAAATAATTTACCAATAATATAAAAGAGCCATAAAGATCATTCTTACAAGCATTCGCTCTCATGTCCACAAAAGTAGGGTATGGTAAGCTCATATTCATGTCCATCCTCAAAGTAGCATTCAGGTTGTTTTTGCAAAACGCAAGTTTTCAATATCTAAAATTAACCGCATATAGTTTAATACACAATAATATAGCATTTCACTTGAATGAAAATATTTACCCAGTGCAGCCAATCAGCAAGTGAAACATTCACTAGACCTCTTCGCTTTAGGTGCTTATATTCTTGCATGGAGTTGCCCCTCTTATAGAAGAATCTGGAAATCATTTTCTCCACTGGATCTCTAATAAGGCTAATGTAAATGGGGAATGGGGCGTCATAGCTAAAACGATATTAAGCAAATGTCTAACTATTATAACTTGAAAATTCAACAAAAATGTCTTTAAAACAAGCACAATGTATAGGAGTGAACCTTACTGGCTGAAATTAATGAAGAAAACATGACGATCAAAGGACTGGACCAGAGACCTGCTTCTTACTGTATGCATCACATCTCTCACAATTTCCTCCTTATTAGAAAAATACAAAATTTAATACTGGTCGACTAAAATAACAAAAAAGTAACGAGCAAATAATTGTTATAATAAATCAACTTTTATCAAGCCGATCCAAGTAGCATCGGCGGAAAGTTCCAACAAACTTTGTATGACTGAAAATTCTACAAAATAGGAGACTGGTGCGTCTGTATGAAGACCTTCATGGTGGGAGAAACAACTCCGATTCACTTTTAGCAGTTCAGGGTCAATTTCTATTGTTTGGTAATTGCTGTATATTTTATGTGCCAATAATATCGGCAATTCCACCATAAATTAAATATCATATGAAATCAGTGAATCAAAACAATGTCATCGCAATATATGTCATTGTTACGTGGAAGAGAACAAGGGAAATGGCAATAACCTGCGCTCCTGTTGATGGAATGGAAACTTTCTAACCTTGCGCCCAAAACTGATGGAAAAATATACTGACAAATGTCTCCGTGTTAGAAGTGAAAATCTACAATATTTGTAATTCGTATCTGCATATCAGGGGCCGTACATACAGTACGTCCAAATGGTTGGAGGGTTACAAAAATCGGGCGGTGATTGGATAACTCCAAAATAATTTTTTTTAAATATGCGGAATTTTATGGTTTTCAAATTAAAGAAAATATCATGCATAGTGGATAGATTTTTTGATATGAAATTCCTCAGATATTTCATCACATTAACCAATATTGCAATAAATTAATAGTGAAATATACCTGCGTAATTATAGAAGTTGAACGTCAACTACATGTATACTCAATGAAAAATATGACAGAAGAAACGTTTAGCAAACAAAGATTAATTTCTGACAAATTCAAGTCATTATGCGAATGGTCAACACTAGCTGAAACAAAACTACAACTTTACCTGCTGAGATTCTCCTAACCTCCTTTTGGTTTGCACCAACCGATTGTGGGTAAATTTGTTCCGTTTCTGCAGGGCTTTTATGACATACACCAAGTTTTCGGAGCCACACTTTGGAACTCTTGCAAAAAACAGGGGTTGAGATAGGTTTTGTGGTTCATCTTCTGCTATATACATGATAGAAAGCACAAATCGGAATCTTAATTTAAGTTAGAAACGCGATCAAAGCACCTCAGCATTTTTAAAATACCAATAAATCGAGCGACGTTATTAAGAGGCCACTTTTTGTAATCATATGGAGCGAAATACATATAAACGAGTAGAGATGTCGAAACAAACCCTATCAGCATTAAAAATGGCAATAATCCTTTGCTCATCACTATTCAAAAGCTTTCAAACCGAATGCAACGCTAGAGTAAATGAAAATGCTGGGCAACCTTGCTCGTTGAGAAATTTGTAGACCAGAACTTTATTTGCTAAACCAAAGGTTAATTAGTGAAAACATATGCAAGAGGAAAGCATTGGTTTCAGCGTTGCGCAATAAACGTGTTAAATGTGCTCGTACATACTCAAAGTCAAGACTCGACCCTATAGCATTCTTATAAGTTGGCGGGAAGTTAAGATATTGATGCATGTGATAAATGAAATTAATAGAAATCCCAAATCAAACAGTTTGTTTTTTATACTCAAAAGCGGACAAAGTAATGATCGTCTATGGCTAACAAGTACTGAAGGAGTAATGCTTGTAGGTAATATCATTACTAACGTTGTCATGAAAAATGATCGTGTAGGTCCAGTAAACACTAGCAACGCTGAATCCATTTGACGTCATCTTCATGATCAATTGTTTACACAAATTTAAATGTAAATGTAATTTCAAAAGCAATTGCAACTGTAACATGTACCAATTGTTGGAATTTTCATTTTTAGTATCCTAGCGGAAACCTTATATAAACGTAACACACAAAAATTAAGTAAATATTATAATTTGCATATATACTGTACAATGTTTTTAAGACAATACGAAGTTTAAAATTTGAAAAATGTACACATCGACAGCATAGAACAATGGTGTGAGGTTATTTGATATTGAAACCGTTTTATCACATGCGATCAATTTCATTTACATTAGATGAAGTACATGCATGTAAAATGTTCATCATCATTGGTTTTATATGCACATAGACTAAATTTGTTTTTAATTTTGGCTTAGGTGATGAAAATTTCCCTGAGTTTTTCATAAAATTTGAAATTTCCCTGATTCTTCCAGGATTTCCGGGTAAAATGAATTTAATTTCTGTGCTTCTACAAGCACATAATGGTCAAATCAGTTGTGATAATTAAAATAAATGAAATCCCAACTATAAACATTCTTTCAATCAGCCACTTATCTAATTAGACAGTGCAAAATGCTTCCTATTATCCCCTGAAACGTTCAATCCACGGCATTCGCAGAGGTCAATACAGAAGACTAAGCTTGAGTCCTTTAAAAGTAAAAAAAATAAAAAGGGTAGTTTTGGTACTAGATTGAACTGAATGAAATACAAATGGGAAAATGGTAATTATTATACGCAATTGCTTGATATTAATATAGTAATAACAGCAATACGGAGGCAGAGAAACCGAATAACTTGCGCTAATACTATGCAACATTTATTTATTGACACTGAGCACGGTATAGTACTTTTGGCTTGACAACAAATAAATCATCATGTATATTATGTATATTATGTCACTCAATTATGTAAAGCACGCTTTTTAAAAACTCGCGTGCTTTTACTAAAAATCACGCGAGCAATAAAACATTCGATTTTGCCTTTGAATTTCATGATCGTGATCTTGTCAATTTCATCTCGCACTTTTCATATTACTTCTAACGAATTAATTAGGCGCCATCATTAGTATAAGCTATCGCTATTGCCAATTTTAAAACACTGCAAATCCTACTAGTTCTTACAGATACCTTGTAAAGGTAAGTAATTCTGCTATAATTATTTGATGCTATGCAGCGTCGAAGAATTTTTTCATACAGAAGCTCATAGCAATTTATTGACGACATACAGTGTACAGTAGGTCAAGAATAAGGGAAGTAAATTACTCAACATGAATAAACATTTTCAGATTTTTAAAAACCCTAGTTAATTGTCATGGAGTTCGATAGTTTTGCGAGACAGCACTTCAAACGTAGAAAATTCTTTTGATTCTTGCGGGTAATCATCGACATTACATTAATATTCAGAATTCACTTTTGTTAAGTTATCATTTCGAGGCAGCGTCATCACAGTGATATCACAGTTGGGTAATCTGACTGATGTTCAATAATGACATTACAGCAAGGAAGTGACCAAGAGTTTGCATCATTATGACACCATATTCGTGGATAATTCCGCTTCTTATTTTTGCCACCAGCATCGTTATTGGTGGTAAGTAAATTAAA
>JAQIXS010004045.1:0-16227 GCA_034700785.1 Rossiulus vilnensis
AACCTCCGAGCAAGAGTAAAACTCTGGTCGCACCTCGAAAATGGCGTCGTTTCAGTGAGCGGGGGCGGAGTTTTTCCTCATGGGAGGTGGGACTAGTCGGTTGCACGCAACCGAACGGAGTAACTTCCTTCCAGCGTAACTGACTGTAGGGTACTGAGTTGAATTAAATACATAAAAATGGCATTGTCTGGATCAATACAGTGGATACTAAGCCATGCATTTATAACAAACATGTTTTGATTCACAAAACACATGCAGACAAGGTCCCCAGTCCTTTAAGGACACCTGAAGTTGGCCATTCCTGGAGGACCCTGACATAACACTAGAAAACTGAATAATTAAAAGAAACATACCTCTAAGATCTCCATTTCCATCGCAAGACAATTTTCCAATGTAACATGTAGTATACATTTGTGTACATTAAATATCAAGAACTTAAATATTAATAATAAAAAATTTATAAATTGTTATCCAAAAATTGGATACTCATCAGCCCTGACAACAACATTATTAAATAATCACATAAGTTATTTCTTTTCATTTAACAAAAAGGTAAAAACATGACTTTTTTCCTATTTAAATTCATTTGTTTATAAATTTAAGTGACATACTAAAAATGATACACTAGTTTATTACCGGCTATCTAATTTCACATAGAAAAAGCACCTTTGGCATTCATATTAAATAACTGAAAAAAAAGGGAAATGTTTTTGGTGGTAATTTCATTTAGGAATCACTTTATGGAAGTCTCAGGCAACTTTTGTAGGAATTTGGTGACCACATCACTATTAATGGATTTGGCTTACCTTACTATTCAAATTCAGAGTTATTTATCAAAAGAAATGCATGACATTTATATAAAACACTTTTAACAGTACATAAAAAAATTTGGAGATGATAAAAATAAAGGGACCAAATTCTAACCAAGATCACTGATCAAAGAATGTCTGAAAAAGCAGCATCCAAATTTCCTGTGAAAAATCAAAGGTTAGTAGCCGATAATTTATATCTTAAGATCATGCTACTGACTGGGATATTCCAAATCGACTAATTAATTGGATGTTTGATTTTCAGGTGCTCAGATTTTCAGATGTTTTTTTTGGAATTGACGACCTTTCGATGCAAAAATTTGCTGATACATCGAAACAACAAGTAAACCAGAAACACACATAGATTTTCAGAAATTCTGAACGAATGAGAAATCTGTGATATGTACTGAGATCAGGCTATTTATCCCTTATCGATTTATAACAACTGATATCGAATAAAACTTATCTAACTTTCAAAATATAATATTTACAAGATTTATCTCAAGAAATTCTGGAAATATTTGTGAGGTATCCTTATTAAGGTGGGTGAATAGACAACTTAAGAAACGTCTTTATAGAAATATCTTATTGCAGCAGTTCATTTTTGAAACTGGCATAAGCAGCAGGTTTTCTTCTCCAATATAATGACTAGGAAAATAGTTATTCAAAAATCTGACAAGTTTTTTATCACAGTGACTGCTATTCTTAAAAACTGTAATTTTCATAAGCCAGTGTTCTGTGCAAAATATATTAACACTCAAACTTTCTAAAACAATGTTCAGTTTATTGAATCTAACTAGCCCAATAGTTTTTAAAAAGCACCAGTCGAATCATGTTGTCCCTTTTTAAGTTTGAGCACTCAACTAATCGAAACGAGGCTTGAACTGTAAAATATATTTCCAGCACACTCTGCACCTTGACCAATTGGGAATTAAGCTCTCAGCAAGACACTTTTGGTTTCACATGTTTGGTTATCCAAGTCACAATTACCTTGCTTACACCATGACACTTAGGATAATTACCTGAAAATCCAAGCCGGAAATAATTAAACACAGATTAGTAGCCATACAAGCACGGCAGAATTAAACGTCAGTCATGAAAACAACGCTGTCAAGCAGAATATTTGCACTTAAGACTTAGTTGCACTTGCGAGTGGGGTGCTCTCAATGACCTGCTGGAGAAATTAGCTGATAGCAAACTTGGCATTGTGTCCAAATGTGTATTGTGCTCACAAGAGGCCACTTCTGCTCTCACCTGAGCACCAGGGCTGGATTAACCAACATGCAATATAAGAACGAGCTAAGGGCCCAGAATGAAATGGGCCCTAAGCATACACAAAAATTCTTTCGTTTTACTAAATTTTTTTAAAAATTCATTATTTGTGATCCATTTTGTTTACCTTCAGGATTCCCTTTATGGAAAATATTTCGAAACACTTTCATTTCACTTAAGCATTTCAATAATAGCATAAAAAATGACTTAAAAATGTGAGTTAAATTAATAGTTGGCAGATCTACTTCTCCAAAAAAAATTGCTAATGGTGTAAATGGTGCGTAGGACCCAAGTTAGTATTAATTCGGCCCTGCATAGCACCCTTTAATATAGCGTTTCCTTGACCACAACGTCCTTACTTATGCCATGACACAGTTAGGCCTACTAATTACCTTACAGTGGCCAAACTGCAAAAAAATAAACACAAGATTAGCAAGTCATACAAGTCAGGAATTATCACTTACACGTGAAGAAATCATAACAGTTAGGTTTCAATTATCGATTAACAGTGAAAATTGAGCGAAATAAAACTTACGTTTTCATTGGCAGCAACATCAACGAAACACGAATGCGTCCATATTGACTAACACCTCAAGGACATTTGCAGGTCGTGGCGGTGGCGCTGCGGGTTCGAAGTCAGCAAATTTTGTTACGGCGCTTCAGCTTAAGAAGGTGCACTTCTTCAAGCGTCAATGCCAACTACTTGGGATTTTGAAAAAATAATGCAAATAATATATTAATACAATTAACAAAATATTCATTTGTTATAAACGATTATATTAATCTGTATTAATTGTATTAATTTTCGCTGAGTTTTCAGTTTTGAATAAATTGTTTAATAAAAAAATATATCTCCTGCATAGGTGCTATTTATGGCATTTTAAAAATTTAAATGGTTGGAAATTTTGATAATGGGTAGACTCAAAATAAATTTCGAGGTAAAAATATTCACGTGTTATGAATTTAAGTCCCGCAAATTTGATGACGAATACAAATTGCATACAAATTGATGACGCATACAAATTGCATTAAAACGCATTTCTAACCAAATGTGTGTAAAATTATTAAAATTACGCTAAAATAATTCAAAATATTGACTGTAATCAAAGTGCAAAAATTATTAAGATTACGCTAAAATTATTCAAAATCTTTACTATAAATAGTTCATAAATGTTTATTTTCTGTCAATTGTTTCTAGAATTATAGAAGCAATTTTTTAAATTTTAGATCAACAATAACACACTTTTTATTACCGATATATATCCGCAATGACAACGAATTAAACAAAAACATATTCACGAGTGATTGATACAATTTGTAGCCTTATTATTTTATTATTAAAGAAACGCCATATACAGTTTATTTTCTATTTAAAAAAAAAATTATGCCTTGCAGAATTACATTCTAAAATCCATGATATCAATGTTTTTATTCAAAAATGTTATTATATATATCAGCATTTTAGTAGTTAATATTTATCAGCATTTTAGTAGTTAATATTTATCAGCATTTTAGTAGTTAATATTTATCAGAATTTTGTTGTCGTGAAATCCTTCTATTACCTAAGTTTGTAGAAACTAATTAATGCTATTTATTATAAAATAATTCATTTAAAGTTTAGCATAATCCATGATTTGTGTTTACGTTGCATCCGTTTTGTACATTTTTTTTGTACTTTCGGACAAATTAAAATTCCGTTCATTTAACAATTGAACCTTTTCCGTTTACAGTGAGGGGTGTGCTGTATAAAATACACATATTAAGATTAAAAGCATTTTAATAAAATTCAAATTATATATTTTAAGAATATTTTTAATAAACAAAATTAAGACAGCAATCCATTAAACATTCTTTAGTAATAGCTCTTCCGGACTTCATGTGAAACCAAAACATTCCAATACATGGTGGTGCCATCATAAATTATCATCACGCTTTTAAACCATCTGTTTCGGTCTTAATTTCAGGCTTTTTTCAAGCTCCACATAAATTTAAACGATTTATTGAAATTATAACTTTAAGGGTATGTGTGAGTGTTGAATTTTTCAACCTTCATTTTCCCTCTTCCATTTTACTGTTTTGTTGAGTGGAATAAATATTTTATTATTATTTATATTATTATTATAAAGAAAATATTTACAAAAATACAGGACGCATGCGTGCTAATGGTGAAACCTGCACTGCACTTTTTCTATATTTACAGAAATACTTATTATTATTATTATAATAATTATAAAGAAAACATTGAGAAAAATATTTACAACAATACTTATTATTATTATTATAAAGTAAAATATTTAGAAAAATACTTATTATTAATATTATTATAAAGAAAAACATTTAGAAAAACATTTATTATTATTATTATTATTATAGAGAAAAATATTTACAAAAATATTATTATTATTGTTGTTGTGAAGAAAAACATTTATTATTATTATTATCATTATAGAGAAAAATATTTACAAAAATATTATTATTATTATTGTTGTGAAGAAAAACATTTACAAAAATACTTATTATTATTATTTTAAAGAAAAATATTTACAAAAATACTCACAGGACGCATGCGTAGTAATGGCGGAACCTGCACTGCACTTTCCTACATAATGGTATGTTTCGCAGTTTTATGAAAGGTCCCCAAGATACTCACCTTGTGCATCAAAGCTGTTCAAGTGATAAATTAGCTGCATTTTGCACTTAGGCCTATTTCAGACAGGCCTATAAAATCGATGCATTTTTCCGCTTTTTTATTCAGCAGCATCAAGTTTGCCTGGCTCCGTTTTATGAATAAATCCATATGTACTTTCATCTCCCATTTTTCTAGTTTTTTTTGTGCCCATGATTCCCGAAACTGGCCTGCTTTGGCGCAGATTAGGCCCCAAGCCTAAACGCGATGAAAAATTCAAACACTAGCGTGACTGGCAGCTAAACGCACGTAAAAACATGGGTGCGTCCAAATTGGACAACCAACTCCATGGTTCGTGGAAGATAACGTTTAGTGATTATTGGGGGCAAAATTGGTGTCATTTTGTTGAGGGAATTATGCCAAATGTAATCACGAATTCAACCAATTCTTTTATTTTTCTCGAACTTTGATTAATCAGTTAAGGATGAGTGAAAAGCGTGCCCATATCGGAAAAATATTACTGACACATTTTTTGCTTTAAATATTTATAATAATTGCTCAGTTTATTTAACCAATTTGGAATGGTCGTCCACTAGGGTTTTAGCTTTGGTTTGTAGTTAGAAAATGCCTGAAAAATCCGCCGAGAACATTCGATGAAGGTTGCCGAAATATTCAATATTTTTTCATTTGAAACTTGTCCTATGGATATTCGTTTCCAAAATGACATAAAAAGTCACATCCTTTTTTGTTTTTTTGGAACATGCTCAATGGAAATCTGTTCTTCAAATGACATGAAAATCACATTTTTGTTTGTGACAAAATGACAAACATCGTTTTTTGCGATGGCATTATGTGTGTGTAATTATTTTGTTACAAAATGACAAAAATCACATCATTTTTTGGTGATGTTATTTTGTGTGTAATGACAATTTTTACTGGTCATTTTGTGTTTAACTTGTTTGTGGCAAAATGCCAAAACTCACATGATGTCATTTTGTGTGAAATAATTTGCAACAAAACGACAAATTCACATGATTTTTAGTGATGTCATTTTGCGTGTAATGTTTTTTAAACAAACTGACAAACATTTTTAGTAAAGTCATTTTGTGTGTGTAATTTTTTTGAAACAAAATGACAAAAATCACGTTATATGAAAGTGATGTCATTTTGTATGTCATTTTTTTGTCACAAAAGGACAAAAATCACATCATTTTTGAGTCATGTCATTTTGTGCGTGCCATTTTTGTGTGACAAAATGACCCAAACCACAGCTATTTTTAACATCTTTCATGGAAAACTTCGTCTCAAAATGACTTTTTTTCTTGTCATTTGCAACATATCAGACGCATCAAACACGTTCAATACCTAATCGGATCGGTTTCTTCTGCTGCTCAATGCCGAACTGTTAGGGGGGTGGGGGGGTGAGAGAGGGGGGTAGTGTTCAGGGGGGCACCGCTAAACGCATTTCGCGATTTTCCAGGGCCTCCTTTGTGCTTCAGCGCCATTATTAGATATCTTCACATTTCCTAATGAATGTTGGGATTATTGACTTTTCACCGCGGGCCACGCGCTCCTTCTTTTTGATCAAATTTGAAAGCTTTTTAATAATCCGAAATCTACTTCATCACTCGCGGATTAATAATTGAAATTGAACCTCGCCACGCCATTGCCGATGGGTGTGCATTACGAAGAGCATTATTAGGATGTCTCCTTTTTTTAGGGATTTTTCAACCATTTTGTTTCTTTAGCTCCGCTCCACCGTCGTAATAAATATGGGTGTTAGCGCAAATCAAACCGACACCAAACGATATCAGCCCCTAATTATGCCCGATTGAATCGAGTGTTAATTCCGCTCTTAAACGCAATGGGAAACCCTAGTCTGCATGGCAGATTTTCACCTAATTGCGAAGCGAGATTAATTTTGCGCAGTTTTGCAACTCGAAACGCCCTGGCATGGCGGGGGAAAAACAGTTCAGAAGTGGGGTTCACACCTGTGAGATGATTGCTGTGTTTGGAATCATTGCCGGTAAAAAAATATGGTTGAGAACATGTGGAGAACATGTAAGACACGTGTAGGCGTTGCGTGGGATAACTCTGGTTACACATGAACTATAACACGGTGTAGTGTTTATAGAAAATACACGGTCGAGTGCTGTGTTTGGAATCATTGCCGAAAAAATGGTTGAGAACACGTGGAAAACATGTTAGACACGTGTAGGGGTTGCGTTGCAAACGTTTGGAATATTGCATGGGAAAACTCTGTTTACACATAAAATGTTACACGTAGTGTTTATAGAAAATATGCGATCGAGTGCTGTGTTTGGAATCATTGCCGAAAAAATGGTTGAGAACACGTGGAGAACATGTTAGACACGTGTAGGCGTTGCGTTGCAAACGTTTGGAATACTACATGGGAAAACTCTGGTTAGACATGAACTATAACACGGTATAGTATTTATAGAAAATACACGGTCGAGTGCTGTGTTTGGAATCATTGCCAGAAAAAATTGATTGAGAACATGTCAAAGACCTGTAGGCGTTGCGTTGTAAACGTTTGGAATACAACATGGGAAAACATGGGGTGTAGTGTTTACAAAAAATACGCGGTTGAGTTGTCTGTTAGAATAATTAACAAAAATGGTTGAGAACACGTGCAGAACATGTTAGACAAGTGTAGGCGTTGTGTCGCAAACGTTTGGAATATTACATGAGAAAACCCTGGCTACACATGCACTATAACACGTTGTAGTGTTTACAGAAAATACGCGGTTGAGTTGTCTGTTATAATAATTAACAAAAATGGTTGAGAACACGTGGAGAACATGTTAAGCACGTGTAGGCGTTGCGTTGTAAACGTTTGGAAATCTACATGGGAAAACTCTGGTTTACAGAAAATACACGGTCAAGTTCTCTGTTAGAATCATTAAAACGCAGTGCTTCAAACGTTTAAAATGTAACAATATGGATTAAAGCATGAAAAAGAACTTATTTGACACTTGTGAGCTAATTGCTGATAGTTTGCTGTAAACATTCGTTTAAGAACACATGAGGAAACAACTCAAAGCACATGCAAGTAAATTGATGCCATTGTTCGAAGCCATTGCAGAAAGAAAAATCGGGTGAGAACTCATGGAGAACATGCTAATAATAAAAAAATTAAATTATTCTATAACACTAACGAGAAAATTTGAATTAAGGATTCATGTGTTGCACTGACGCATAGAAAACAATTTTATTTGGATTAAATCTCCAAAAATGCATTTTCGCAATTTTTTTCTAAATAATAACAACTATTAATTGAAACGCCGTAGGCGACATTTGTTTTGGAGACGAATTTTTTTGTAAGCTGGATTAGAAATAAACGTTTGTAATACTACGGTAATATTTCTTTTTTACAAACAGAAAAATGCGTGGAATCCTTGTATAATTGAACACTTGAGAACATTAAACTAAACATATTGGGAGCATGAAAACTTAGTTCCGTTATATTTTTGAGACCAGTTTTATACATGAGAGGAACGTCGAATTATATCAAGCAGGCATCATTAAACAAATTACAACATGTGTTTCATAGAAGTAAAACAATTTAGAACATCGTGGAAAACAATTCTAAAACCTCACAAATATACTTGCGTTTGAACGTATTGCTTTCATAATAAAATTAGATTGTCAACATATAAAATAACATGTTTATCACATTTACGATTGTTGCTGCAAATGTTTGAAGTTTCCACTGGCAATTCATTTCGAAAATATCTTGCAACTGTTTGATAAAAATGTGATTTGAACATGTTTAATGATAACGGTAATTCTACCACATAACCATTGCCCGTGTTAGATGACATTTTAATTTAAACGGTGATGTCATGAAATCTTTCAGCCATCAAAACCAAACAATAAGTCCATGACAAAAACACCAATTTGCTCTAGAAGTGAACAAATAAAAAGGAGAAAAAAGCAATGGAGCGTTTTTGGCATTAGTGTCTACTTTAATTGCATCTGGTTTGTCAATTCTGGAATTGCGACCAATCTGCTCCAGTGGGCATATCCTCCATCTGTTGCCATGGTCACCTGTAGTGATGCACTTGCCCTTAATGGATGCAACTTTGTTGACATCAACGTTTAGAGCCATCCAGATTGAGGAAACTGGATTAGTGGTTTCACTTTACATGATTACCGAGGGTCGTCTTCGATCACAGAGGCCCCAGTGGGAAGCATCCAATGACCCAACAGATACTAATTGTTGAAGGAGTCGGGTTACGTCATCAGGAATCAATTGCACCATGAACTGTCCTGCGGTGGCCATCTTACCCGCATCTTTACACCAACCACGTGATGCTATGCCTTTTCCATTTTTGGCTGAGTTCCAAAACTCGACCAAAATAGACAAATTTGTCTTTATTAAAAATGGGACCTTCTGAGCACATGAAAATCATTTCAATCATCAAAATTATCCATTACATCCATTGCAGAAAATCATTCATTGCATCAACATTATAAACATAATAACATGTCCCAAATGTCCTTTTTTAAATATGTTTGCAATGTTAAGCCTAATTTTATTATACAGTTTTATAAGAATTTTGTAACATATGTACTGCCAAAGCCAATACAGCAAGCATTCAGCAAACTTTTTCATTACATATAAAATAAGCATTCCTCCAAGAAATTCATCAGCTTGTGGCGAGTTTACCATGATGTATGCTTTGGTGATATAAACATCAGGTGTCTATTAGTGTGAACATTTCCAAAGACCATCAAAATAGTTAACTGCTAAACATGCAAATAAATTGTTGTAAAACTGGAATCGAAAACCAATTTTAAATTAATTCAAACACCCTATATTCTTACATGCATGTTTCTATCAAATGTTTATATCAAATCAATATAGCAGGCAAAGATATTGAACCTAACAATTGGGCAAAAGTAAGTTTCTATAAGCTGAAAGTAACACTGTGTGTGCCAAGTATGGATTGTGACTTAAGAGGCATTTAGAAATAGTTGTAATTCCTTAGGATGGTAGATTTGTACCACTGGCCAAGCACAAGGACCACCAGTTGAAATCTGAGGTTCCATTGTACTGAGCACGATTACTATCAAGGTATAAAGATTAGTTGAAGATAACAGTCAATTAAAGTACTATGGTATATGCATAACAAGAGTATCATAAGCCTTCAGCAACAACCACATGGGAACGAGCGGCAGTTAAGGACAGGAAAGATTAATCGCACAACCGGTTCTCTCATTCTATTGGTCCATTTGAATTCTCCTGCTACTCTTGTTATACACAGACCATAGTTGATATTTTCCAGAAAGCATTATTAGTTAACTTATTGAGGTAAAGCATAAGCAACAATTACTAAACCAAATCTATATTTAACATTCAACTTCATTGAGTTTAAGCCTTAAAACGAGACAGATTTGAGACAGAGCACCTCATAGTGGCGGTGCGACAATTCATCACCACCGAAGGGGCTGTAGAGCACCCCATGGCTGGGGTGCACCTTGCCCAGCACATGAAAGCCATCATGTAGGGCACGGCCCACGAAGAGACGCTCACCATCAGCAGTGGCACCACCCTCAACAGCACCGGTTGGCAACTGACCATCGGCTGCTGGCACCCAGACCACTTCGGCATCACCGACAGTGGTCAGGATTTGGTATTCCTTGTGGCCATGTTCCTTGCCGCTCCAGGAAACATAGCAGACGCCATGGGATGGCACGATCTTGCCTGGGATGACATCACCCTCACGAAATGCCCGTCCAACATAGATAGGGTAACCATTGTCATCACTGCCTCCAGCAATGGCATGCTCGCTGGACACCCAACCGCCATCGTCAGAAGACTCCCACTTCAGAGCAGGCTTGTTTTCCATTGTCCTGGAGAAAAAGAGGTAGGTATGGTCAGTCTTGGTGGAGGTTGGTAGGTTGGTGGAGGTGCAAGTACTACCATGAATATTGTCATGGCTAAATGGTAACTGTGATGATTCAATGAATAAAATACCAACCCGATTGGGTTTATAGTCAGATCAATCGATTTATCCATATCAAATTTCAAAAAAATATACAATGAATATACGTAATACCATATTGGTTATTTTACAGGGTGTGAAAAATTAAAAACTGTAAATTTAACCTCCAGTATATAGTATAACCCAATATACATGTATGATGTCATAAATTTAAAACTGTATAACCATCTAGGGATATGGTATATACCATGCATGGGATATACCACATCCCTAGATGGGGTTATACCATATATGGAATTATACAGGGTGTCAAAAATTCAAAACTAAAATTCTCCTCTAGGGATAGAATGCAGTCCAAAAGTTTCATCAAAATGAGCATCGAATCGATTTTTGACACCCTGTATATTTTTCTAGACACTCACAAGGTGTGTGAAATTCGCCAGCGATTCACACATAGCTGGTAAATATTACATCAATTATAAGAGATAGACGCTATTTAGGACACACATCCTTAAGAGGTTTTTTTTTTGGTTAGTCACCCTGAATTTCATGTACGTGTTTATGACAGTGAATCAATGTGCAGGGTGCTCAGAAAATGCACTCCTGATACACTCACAAACTTGCATACTTTGAATTGCTCAAATTGCAATCAAAAAATGGGGAGCTTCAGTCTTAAAACAGCAAAATTCAATAAAATATACAATGAATATATATTACATTACAGGGTGGCAGCTTCTTAAAACAGCAAAATTCAATTAAATATACAATGAATATATATTATACCATACAGGTTATTTTACAGGGTGGCAGCTACTTCAGCTACTTAAGAAGATGAAGTTAAGAATTATCATGTCGCGATGAGAGAATGATAAACCCCAAAAATAAATGTCTTACCTTTTATCAGCTTAAAACCAATTATTTTGCCGACCAAACTTTTGAGATCAGTTAAAAACTGTGACGAATTTTGGTTCCAACAGGTGAGTTTATTCGACTTCCAAACGTGGTTGGACTTTCGGTACCGCACTCCAGTCTCCACCCTCGCCGGTTCGAAAACAGGAATTGGGCAACCTGTTGAATTATTTGCAATTTCGCAAGTCCATGTTTCGTCACTTGCACTGACGCTGAGGGCAGGGTTCGTTCATAAAGGACGTCACGTTTATTCCTTTTTCCTCCCAGTTAACGTTCTGTTCATTTCGAATGTTGAATGATCTGAACGGACCTGACGTCAGAGGGCATCAGTTCAAATTTCCTTTGTCAGCACGTATTGTCAGTTTATTATCATATTTTTTCCTTACCCAGTAACAACTTTTCGTATTTATTTTCATTTACCCATTCTTTCAGTTTTGCTTGGAACTGAAGAATGGGTCAGTATTTGAAAAAGTAAATGAAAATGAAAAAAAAATTAAAACCATCAGTATTGCTAACTTTCATGTGTCTATTCATTTGGTTTTTCTTTCAGTAGCGACACATAGACCTTGAGAAAAGATCAGTGTGATTCTCTGCTGATATCAGTATGAATTTATACCGATACCAGCATGATTCTAGACTAATATCAATGCATGAATACTGTTTTTTGGAACTTCTGATATCAGTATGCTTAGTGATATCAGTATTATACTGGTTTTTGGGACTACTGATATCAATATAGTTAGTGATATCACTACATTTTTTAATAATATCATTACTGATATCTACTGTACTGATTATACTGATCTTTCCACCAGTGAGGCCAACGGTTAGTATTTCTGTTGGAAACACTTTTCATTTTTTTACTTTTCTTTTGTTATTCTTTTATTTATGACTCAAACTCAGTATTGCTGTCCATATTATTAAATAGAAAATAAAAATCACATGAAAACGATCAGCATAGCAATGCGAGAAAATAAGTACAGAAAACTAGTACTGGAAAATAGTCATAAGAAAAATTAATAGAAAAATGAAAAACGTTCAGTATAGTAATACTGATCAGTTTCATTTTAATTAGACTTTTTATTTCAGTTCCTTAACATATATTGATTCATACAGTCGGTATTACTGCCAGTAATATCGAACGTTCTCATCTTTATTTTTATTTTACTTTGTTTCTTTCAATAGTGACACAAGCTGTCGGTATTACTGTCAATCGTTTTTTTCCACTAATATGACACATACTGTCAGTAATACTGATCGCCTTCATTCAATTTGAATTTCTTTTTTATTTGATTTTCATTGTTCTTTACCATACATCTTCCAATAATGACACATTCCTGTCAATATTATTTCTCAATTACATTTTATTTTTATTTTCGTTGTGATTTCATTTTCAAATAATTTAAGTGTCTTGTCGTCAAGGTCACTCGCCCACCCTCTGTACCTTTTTTGATAAGCGGAAGAAGAGACACCCAGACTGCGTGGTAAACATGCGTCATGACTATTGTGTCATGACAATACAAACAAACAATTGCAAGTACTTTGCATGTGTCACACAAGAGACTTCAAATGTAGCAATAGAATGCAAGGTTGTGTTTCTAACTAACATACCACTATAATATAATATTATAATACTATAATGCCATGATATCAATGCATACAATGCTATGTAAATGCATGTTTAAATATGGGCACATAGTATCAATAATGCTAAGAAGTAACACAGCTAGAGAACCTTCAGTAACGACAAATACCGTATCATTAATTTATAAGAACACGTCTTGCATTTTTATGCTAATCATTCACCATCAATACCAGGCTCCAGAAGTATTCCAGGTAGCCCAAATCGTCCAACGATATCATATTTTTTGGTAGAAATGACGGTTTTTTCATTAAAAACAAAACCCCACCACTTTCGACATCTGTTCGACAAAAATAACGTATCTATAACAGAAATAGAGACTTCATTTATGTTTATGAGAGCGTCCACGAATTATGTCATGCCTATTTTCTCGATTTTTTGACACATAGACAAACTTTGAATACCATTTTGCATTACATAGCACAATTACTGAATTTCTTGCAAGCTCTGGTATTTTAAGCCGATCTGTGTTTTAATTAATGCTGTCATTCCAATATAAATAGATATGGGTTTATTTGTATCTATTTATATCACCATATTCAACCATACACGCCCAAATCATAACATGTCCATCTAATCAATTCAAATAAATTTAACTGAAATCCAAGTAGTATGGGGCACCCGTTTGGCAGAAGTGGGTGGTGAATTATGACGTCACCATCCACCAAACGGAATTTGACCCCTCAACCCCGCCCCCTTTCCAGTGGGAGGACTAAAACGGCCGAGGAGGCGACCCCACTCTCCCTCATGCCAAACTGCAAAATTTCTGACATAATGATATCTGAAAAAAGTACAAAACAATCCTGTTTGTGAGTTTCAGGTTTGCAAGCTTCATCTTTTTGGTGGCCATTTTGGTGGTCAAAAATTCATCCTTTTTAACAGACATCGATTAAGGTGCACTTCACTCGTCACGTGGCCTAATTGCAGGGGCAATTTTACTGAAGCAATCCATAATTTCGCGTGTCATTAATTAGATGGTGCCTTAATTAGCTAATCGCGCTTTTGGTGCAATTAGGCTTAGGATAAAATGGTGAAACAACGTTTTAGCGAGAACATAAATCACAAATCACGTTTTTTTTTCCACAAAACTTGCGATAATTATTGCCATTAGTTACCGATATTGACAGTATTATTGATCGTTGGGCGGGCGGAAAATGCTTAAACGAGCTAAGAATAACCTTCTCAATGTCATTCCGTCAGTATTTTCTCCTAAGAACTACTATTACTGACAGTCTACGTCAATATCTCGACATGCTGTGATTTTAATTTGATTTAAACAAATTCTGACAAAATTTAAATATATGAATTTTTTTTGATATTCCTAAAAAGGGCATTGTATTGAAATGGTATAACCTATAATATCATGTTACATAGCCTGCGTCATAATACGCTAAAAATCATTTATTTCCAATTTAAGAACCAATTTGAACACATCACTAAAAGGTATTCTTTTTATGTTTATCAGCTCAGTTAATATCATCATTTTATATTTAATGGACTGGAAGGTTGTATTAACTATATTGTCAATTAATGTAGCCTATAATATAAAATAATAATGTCAAAAAAGGCATTTTCTTAAATGACAATGTCAAATATCAATCGACCTGCAATTTACTCAATTTATAGGGTATTAAATTTTGACTAATGATCTATAGTCACGAATCTGGTGAGTTAATAATTAAGTGAAATTGAATTTTTGTCAATTGACATAAATTTAACTTCATTTTTTAAATTAGGATATTTAGACGTAATAAAATAAGGTCAAAATAAGCCTTTTAGTCAATGTTCATGAAATTTATATCCTTTTAGCTCAATTTAATAGGTCATATTAATACATGTAGGTCAACTAATAGGTAATTCTGACTAAATAACATTAATAATAAAAATAAGGATTTATTTTTATTATTCGAATATACCAGCCAGAGGATGCCACGAATTAACTACGTGGAATTACATAAATAACATTAAGTCAAAATGACCATTGGTGAAATGACATATTGTCAAATTTTATGACTATTTTGTAATATGGTTAACATACCACCCACTCAGTATGAAAATATAAACAAATCATTTGTTCTTAAATATTTCACTAAATTTGAAGATATGGACTTTAACATATTATGTGAGAAAGACCTACCTGTATAAGGTCAAACTGTAATCCTAATTTCTAGGTCATCATAAATTAGCAATATGTCTAATAATTAACTCAGCAAAAAATATGCCGTAATTTGGTAAAGATTTTAAAATTATTACACATGTAACTAACATCATGCAATATTCTCATGTGGTCATTGAGGTGAGAATTTTGATTTGCTTACCATCAAAATTAGATGTTTTAGCCTGAGAAATTGACAATTGAAGGCTTTTTACTTGAATGGTTTCCTCGGAAAGTAATCAGCGATTTTGAAAAGGAAAAATCTGATCTTCATCCAAATTGTTTCAATCAAAAAGACTTAAAATTGAGTCTTTAAGCCTTTTCTGATGAAAAAGCAGATGGCTTTTGTGCTGGCGATTGTGCTTTGGGATTTATGTCAGTTTTGACATGGATTAGCCTGGGCTGCACTTCCTGCATGATTGTCCATTTTAACATGAAATTTAAGAACATTAACGGTTTTGGACACCCTGTATATAAAAATCGATATATTTAAAACGTCGATGTAAGCCGCATACAATGGCCCACAAGCTCAATTCGGGTGTCCAATAGAAGATCTCTTAAGGAAGTGACGTCACCGGAAAGAGCCGGGAACGTTTGAAACTGAAATACTTACATTTAGTTTAAGATTTTTTGCATTTTTGACTATTTTACTTTTTTGAATTTTCGACAATTTTTTGTTTTTGAAGTTTTACATTTTTGAGATTTTGGGGTTTTGACGTCTTCTTGACAAGTTTTATATTTTTGAATGTTTTTAGATTTTGAAAATTGTTGGCGTTTTTTAGATTTTTCAAAATTTTGACATTTTGACAAATGTCAAACGCCAAAAACGTGAAAAAAATCAC
>JAQIXS010004046.1:0-16225 GCA_034700785.1 Rossiulus vilnensis
GTCTCTTAATTAATATTTTTCGATCAAATTTCGCATGAAAATGTATTCCAAAATCCAAGATTGGTGATCTCTTGTTTTAAAATTTTAAGGATTACGGATTCTTCAGTACATTTCTGATGCCTAAATCCTTAAGGCCGATTGAAAAGAATGTCCACCATGCTATACAATTATTCACACACTTTTGCTCCAAATAAAACTGTAGCAGTTCAAATAAAATACATGTAATTACTAAATTTTATTTTTATCTTCTAGAATTTGTGATGTTATTTGTATGCATGCTTTTTGAAATTTGCATTTGCCATAGAAAATCTTTTTTAAAGAACTTCAACATTTTAAATGCTTGTGCCAGTTTTAAAAGAATTGAAGGTTCTGAATTAAAAGCGCTATCGGGTAGGTATTTACTTAAAAGGGTGGCGTAAAATTCCCCCCCCCCTATTTTCCCCCAGGGCCACTTATTATGCATTCAAAGAAACCGATTCACTCCGGTAAATCAATTAACTGGTTGTTAAATCGGTTGACCGGAGTGATTTGGTTTCTTTGAATACACGCTTTATGTTTGCAAATAAATTGGCAAAGGTTGTAGGCTATAAGTTTTATTAACTTCAAATAGAGAAGATCGTATGCACAAGATTTTAATTGTAAATGAAGCGATTCAGCGTTCACAAAATTCTGTTTTTATAGCATTACCAAAACCAGATTGTTTTCAGATGAAACCATTGAACCCTCATCGATCATGCTTTTGCGGTTAAACTACAGTGTTAATTAAATTGATCTTTAATTATATTGTGGAACTATCTTTCCTTATCTCGACCATATTTTAAACTATGTATTTGTATCATTTGTAAAACGCCTATCATTTTTCCGACGAAGTATTTAAATTTCTTCTCAGTTGCTTCAATTTTTTTTCAGATTTGGTCGTCGAATCTTGATCGGCTTGACGTCATTGGATTATGCAAGTAGTGGGGGGCAATTAATTGCTCATTATTACACTGTGTGGCAACATTGCAAAGCTTAACAAGGCGTAACCAGTTTACCAATTTACAGTTTCAGTTAAGCTTAGCGTTCAAATACATGTTTAATTAAAATTAAAACATCGAAAATATTGAACGGATCAAACTAAAAACCAACGCATTTCATTCTTAATTAAGCCCTACACTTCTATTGGCTTATTCGTTATTAAATTTGCTCATTATCGGTATTTGTAAAATTCAGAATTTGCAGATTCTAAACATGTTCTAATTTTAGGCATCGCGTCTTAATTTACGTGGTTGATTTTGAAACTGCCGCCAAAACGCCGACAATGCGCGAAGAGACTCGTTGAAGCGCCGTAAATTTAAGGATAAAATTAGTTGCCATTTCTTGTCCATAGATCCCGCTACCATTCTCGTCACTCGTAGACGTTTGCCTGTCATGGAAGATTAGCTCGTCTTTCGAACTTGCTACGAACATGGTAAGTAAAACGAAAAATGCACGTTTGCGTTTGGGTTATTTAATTTCCATTGTGTCATGCTTATTGTAAATGTGCATGAGATTCGTCTTCGGTTAGTAAGAAAACTGCATGTGCGCACTGTGCGCACATGGACGAGATGTGAAAGGTTGTCCTCAGATAAGAGGATACATGACGAAAAATAAGGTTTTCAAGACAGTAAAAGCTGTAGCAGCTGTCTTCGTATTGCGAATAGATAAGCGGTGCTATTGAGCTGAATTCAGAACAGCACAGCACTTTTGAGATTTCCTTTGATGAATTGAACGGACAGCAAATTAGCCTACAATGCCCTCTGATTTAAGTGTTTTAGGAAGGCCAAGTCTATCTTATTAAATACAGATCCTTAACCTGTGTACATGGAAGACTAGGCGTGTTAAGATAATCAATAAGCCTTGGCACGTTCAAAATTGTATGCATGACCACTACGTAAGTGGTGCAAATAACGCTAGATATCTAGAGTTAGTACTTGTTTTGCAACCAAATGCTACATTCGAGCATTCGATAGTATTGGATTGGCCACCACCGTTTTGTGAATTTTTTGACAATCCAGAAGAGGTAACCTACTGTGTGTATTTCTGTATTGATTCATGTTTCTTGTAATTGATTTAGGAGATGCAAAGTATTGCTGCTGGTGTTCGTACTGATTGTGAGTCGCTTATTGCAGCCTTCAGGGAAACCAACAGCTTAAGATATGAAGATTTTGCTAATGTCTGGAGAGCAAAGCACATGTCCTTCATATTTTGGTAAGCAGGTTTAACTGATTATCCTATCTTGCTCTTGCAGAATAACGGGGAGAATGTAAAGTTGTTGTCGCACGAGATAATTTAACCACCATTTTGCAGGTGATTGGGTGAAAACCAAATGTTTTAACCTGATGGAAAATAAAATAACTTCCATTTTCCCTTTTTTTGTGGTACATGTGATTTCTTTTTCGTAATAACGTTTTCATTTTTATTTATTTCGATAAGAATTGTGTTTGAAAATTCTGCATGTAAACTGGACTACAAAAATTATAAAGTGTCACAGTGTTTAAATTTGAAAGAAAATTTTCTTTCGAACAAAAACGTAATGGAAAAGATTTTTTCTAATACTAGCACCGTCTCAAATTATGGTATTTTTGACTTTATCCGTTCTGATGATGCAGCATTGTAAAAAAACCTTATTAAACTAAAGGTTAAAAATGCAGAATAATGACTGTACTTTGTGCAAACACTTGCTAAAATTCAACGATCATTCTTAGTCTGTTTAAATATACTTTGACTAGGGTTATTATAGCATATTAAGTTTTTTTTCTCCCTATTAATTAAAGAAGAAAAATAGCCTCTTTAATTTTCTTTTGTATTGATCTCTTTCCTTTGCTCTCACCACGACCATAAACTATAGTGACTACTAACACTTTAGTTTTTTTTAAAACTTTAAAAGCAAGATCAGCCATAGATGGCTTAAGGTTTTCTTCTTACATTAATGCATTTGCAGGCTTCATTGGCTCATTAGCATTTCTGAACAATTTCAAAGCATTTTGCCACCATGAATTTGAGTAAAAATGCGTAATTGCCTTCTGCCTTCCTTCTCTTCTATGATAAACGAGCTGTTGTCACAAAAGCTCATTAGGACCTTTCGTGTTGATGCTCTGCAGGAGCTTTCTTAACTTGAGAATGTAAATGCATTTTTTCTCCTTCACTGGTTGTGTCCCACAGAGAAATGAATGGGGACTTATTTTGGAAAAAAACCGTTATGGGGGATTTAAATGACACTTTGAGAACGGAAGCCAGTTTTCTTACGTTTCTAACGATTGTTTTCTAATCTCCTGCAAAGGTAAAGTGTGCTAATAAAGTGCTAGGCTATACAGTGCGACTTCAGAATAATTGCATTCGGTGCATAAGTTCACAGCAAATATTGCTTGTCAGGTAAAAGCATTAAAGATTGACTATTTAAAACAGACTTATTTTGTGAAATATAAATGATTGTGAAAATCCGTAGCCGAAAGTTTGAAGAAAAGTAGATCTAAATAAAGTCTTTTTCATCACATTTCGATAAAAACCTGGAAATAATATTTGAAGCCAGTATTTATTAGTATTTTTTGCATAGCTCATAACTAGAAATACAAGTGCATCAGGCAAACACAGACACTTATTGCAGGTTTAAGTAGATTTAAAACTGAACTGAATGTATTTTGTGTGAATACGTTTGTGTAAATGAAATACTCAACACGCCCAATAACGTTTCTGGTTTTTGCAGATTTTTAGATGTTAAAAATGTTTAATCTAGAAGGAGGATATTGTTAATTTGACTACTGAAAGGAATGTGATTAGTGTTTGTCTGTCACATTGTATGTCTATGTATTTTAATATTCCAAGTGTGCTTCAGTATCATGAGCAAATATGTTTTCATTTTGTGTATGTTGTCAGTTTAATGAGCCAGCTGTAGGCGAATTGAAACTATATGAAAATACAATTAGGTATGCTGGTAGCCTACATATAGCTAATTGCTTTTTTTACCCCCAATCCCACATGCAGTGACTGTCATCTTCAGCAGAATAATGTAGAGATTTTGTCCTCCCAAGGAGCCAGAAAAATGCTTGATCATCACTAGATTTAGAGATTACTGTGTATTCCAAGCATGGCTAATTTTTCAATCAGCAGGAGGTATTACAAAAAATGTTGCTGAAAAACCTTTATTATGCCATAATGTTCTCTACCGTTCATAACTATTGAGCAAAACTCGATAATCATTTGTTATACGTATTGTAGCTTGAAGCTTCAGCAGTAGTTTATTGTAGTTTTAATATGGATTTGTGGCTAGTTCCCACTGGTGATGTGATTGATAGTTTGTAATTCACCGATGAGTTATGTAACGACACTTATCTTTAGGCGCCAACTGCGCCTACAAAATATGTTTAAGAAAAATAAGAAATACACTGCTTTATCTCAGTAAAGCCATGCATGTCCACTGGCATTGTATTTACACAGTGACTTTGCATGTTTTATTAGTCATACTGTCTAGTTAAACAAATGTTAGTATTTCTGGAAATTCTATGAATGGTGAAGCTGTTATAAGAAATCAAATGTTAACTAGCCTGGACTCCTCTTACATCAATATGCGATTTGTATGAAAAAGAGTAATTTATTATGTGTGCAAGATTCTATCAAATAAGATGTAGTAGTACAATAAAGATGTGCCATGTTGGGAATAGAGTGAGAAAGAGAAGATAGCCCATCATCAATTACGTTATTCTACGATAGATGCAGATGTTTAGGTTAATTTCTAGCATTTCGAGACATTAATTAACCTAAATTAACCTAAATTACTGTTAAAACAATTGGTGTCTTTCTATTTTCACACTTAATTTATGCGAAATTGGATCGGATCACTCGTAAAATTCCTAAATAGGATTGTTTCCTCGATCTTCACAGGATCTTCCACTTTTGCCTGTTCAGAAATAGACCAAATTTGACTTGAATTTTCGGTCCTCCAGCACAAAATCTGTCGTCCATCTTTTCCACAGTTTCTATTTGATCGTTAGCTTCACAGTACAAATTGGGTTATAAATAAGCAATCTTAGCATGGAATTTGATATAAAACATTGCTTAGAAATTTCCGAACTGAAAGGAACGCCGTTGACGAAAATTTTGAAAAACTGGATTTGAATTAATAGTAAAATAAGACCATTCAAGGAAGAAAATTCCATTTATCTAGTATGAAATCATCGACTGCCTATGAACTTCCCCGCCCCCTCCCCCCTGCCCTCCCGGGTGCGCCACTGCTTTCAGATGTTCATTACATCACTAATTATGAACAAGTTATCAGGATTTTGATTCTCAGTTCTTTTCGCTGTTCAATCTTGATACCCTTATGAAAGCTTGTGGTTTGATTGCCATTTCTATTGATGCATGCAACTTCAGAGTGCAGACGTCTTTCAAGAGCACTGAAAGAACGCTAGTCACATGTTCCAGGATTCAGAAGCACGACAGCTGTTTCCCTGGAGTTGCGTGGTACATGTCTGTGGTTTTGCTTAGCGTCACTGGAATTGGATGTTAGCCCAAAGGTCTTGGTCGAGGTTTTGGCAGCAGGCTTCTAATAAATCACTTGTGACGGTCGCAATGGCCTTCTCACGTTAGTGCGTCCTTATCAACTTTTGTTTGCCAGCCTGTCTGACAAATCACATGTGCTGTTTATTATGTCCTGACCTTATGGGAATATGCAGTTACACAGGATGCTTTTGGACACGTCGCGATAATGATATTTGGCAATTACACGAAATTCAGTTAACTGAACGCGTTTCAAGATGAGATTAATTTTGCTGGAAAAGTGCTGTTAAATTTATTAGTTTTTCTGAGGCTGGATTTTCACCACAAGTGTGTATAGCTGGGTACTGGAGACTGTAAGAACACATCGATAAAAAGCCTGTTAGTCAGTATTAAATTCATTGTAAGTTCGTTATATTATCGAATTTTTAAACTTCAGCAATTGCTTGAATGAAGATGGCTGCAATTATTAAACGTTTGGGAACGTAAAACCCAAAATGGAGTGATGGAAGAGATTAACTTTCAGGCGATTTTTACATGTGAATGTATTTATAAGTAGGCGCTGGAAGTTATCTTCGAAAATCTTGATGCACATTAAACTCTACTTTTAGAAAAAAAAGCAAGTGATGTTTTCTCAGCAAAATATCGATAAAATGTCTTTGATTATACTCCCTGTACTTATTAATGACAAATGTAATTTAAGTAAATATATATTTAGTTTTGTTTCCGTATTGCTCCTTTTTTTCTCATCAAGGTGGAACCTGGCGCTTGTAATTTGCTACATTTTTTTGGTCAGTTGTCGTTTCTGCTGCATTATAAGTTGTTTTTTCCGTCCCCGAGAACATAGCTTCATTTATTAAGGATATGAATTGTTGTTCAGTCCATTAAAGGCGAGCAAAAGCTTCGCATTTCGTTGGATGCAATTTTTCATTTCAAACCTAATGGACGCGTTAGTTCACTGGGGTTTTCGTCGAAAGAAGACAATTCCGTTGATCTGAATGTTTGTTTGCGTGTCATGCGCAATTGATCCAAACACTTAGGAGATGGATGCTTCATCACTTAAAATATGCCTGCTGTAAACATTGGGACTGAAGCACTGAGATAGTTGAGCGAGGGCTTATTTTCCGCGGCTTTCTTATAAGTAGCTAAAGTCTTTTTTTAATTAAGCAGGACTTGTTTGACAAGAATATAAACGTGAACAAATTCATTATTGCTAAAAATCGATATCGTATTCTGAGGACTACGGAATCTTTTATGAAACGAACTGAATATGGAAGAAGAATCGTGCGAAATTGACGAGGGTCGATCATTCTTTGCAGTTACTTTCTTTTACTGAAAGAGATAATCGGTAATTTATTCATTCAAGCCCGCCATAACGGATTGATCGATAAATAGAAAATAACCATTAATTATGGATACGACATTTTAAGAATATGGCTGAAGACCAACCTGATTTATATGGTGTTGTCGGTTTAAAACCAAGTTTATTTTTAATTATGGCATTGAAATTTCAATCTTGCTGTTCATCAAAACCTACCAAGTTGCATGTACATGTATATACACTGTATTTTTTATGAAAAAGGTGTGGTTAAGATAGATGGATATATTGCGATTTATTTCTATGACGCAAATTATGTTGCATGTATTTTTACAGGAGTTGATTGACGACTTAAACTTGTGTAGAAAAATGTTTAGTTGGCAACCAAGATAAACATGCATGTACGTTGATTATGTTGCAAGCTGGTGATAGGACGCATTTATAAAGCCATTACCATATGTTTGCAAGCAAGATAATTTGTTAGTAGGCCTACGCAAGAGTTGTATAACATCAAATATGAATGCACAAATATCCTTAGTAATAAATTAAGTTGCGCGCGCATTATTTGTATATTTGTTTTGATTAATATGAGCGGCGCTTCTTCAAGCTTCACGTACATGTAGTCGTTATTTATTGCTGCAATTATAAATTTTCCAATTTCTGGCATTCACATCCCAGTCGGGATAATTACTTGATATTCGTATCGGTGTGATTTATCACAGACATCTTGAAGTCGGTGTACGAACAGTCATTAGAATTGCTGCTCCATTTAGATTTAAGGTCTTATGCTAACCCAGGGAGAATGTTTGAATTATTTTGATCTTAAGCCTACTTATGCTTCTCAGCGGCATTGTACATGTATTTTCGTCGCATATTCCATTCTGCAAAGATGACACATGAAAATGTGTATGATTTAGACTTTTCGCGATGCTTTACAGATGCGATGGAATATGTAGCAAGACATCACGTTGCATGCAACAATTTAAAACTATATTTTATCAACTTAATTTCCCATCCCTGACTTTGCTTTTAATTAACACATTCTTAACACATCAAAAATATGAATCTTGCAAATATCATGTATGGAAATAATTCTCATCTGGCAGAGAATATGCATGTATTTTCTGCTCATAAAGTACAGTAGATATCAGTGGCGCACCCAGGACCTTACTTTTTCCGATTTCATATGTACGCCGTAGGCGAAAATTTTGAAAAATTGGGTAACAAATGCGGTATTTTACCTTGCAATTTAATACAAAAATTCTGAGAGATTTCCTAATTGAAAGGAAAGACGGAGGCGAAAATTTGACAAATTTGGGTTTCAAATCCGTAATTTTAGCCTCAACATTTTATAAATATACGTTGACGAAAATTTTTAATAACTGGATTAGAAATAATAGTGAAATAAGAATAGTGAAAGTTATGAAATCATAAAACTGGAATCATAAACCATAAACTGGCCGCCTGAGGAAGGGGGGATGGGGGGGGGGGAGAAGGGACCCGGTGCCTACCCCCTGGTGGATATGCTCATTTCTAAATATTTCAACGTTAGCAGTATAACTTATAATGTATCGCTGTACATTTATAATGTAACAACAAGTGTAGCCTAATCTTAAATGACTTGCTCGTGGATTCAACACTTTGCACAATTGAAAACAACTTCTAAATGTTTCATGCATGCACATGCACTGGCTTTAATCAATAAACGGTTTGTGCAATTTTTCCTGAAGTTTTATTTGGACTGGTAGAATGCAGATGCAGCACTATACATTTTGGTAAATATGTTGCTCAGTTTATTTCCCTGGCAAGAAAGGCACCTGCATTATAATTTATGTACATGTATATTTGTGCATCTTATTTTCAACGAATAAATACAATTCTGCGGAAGTTTACTTTCACTGATTAATTAATGAAATGTTCATCCAGTTTGAATGGATCCCAAACGTGTACATTATCGCTGTGTACACCAATGTCAACGCTAGGGTCCAATTTTATACTGTGATATGTTATTCTGTTCACAAGGGGATTGAATAGTTTAATGGTCTGATTCTTTAGCCAAACAGAGTGGTACACTCCTAGTGCGATTTTCTCGTATAATTTCCTGGCAATTTGTACGAGTAGTTTACATACTGAATTTCGATATACTATTCTCTCATGTTGCCTAATTTCTATCATCTTCTAATTAGAATGTAAGGCCACTTGGTGATTGTGATAATCGTATACTTGGGAAATTTGAACGTGCCGATAGAAGTTCACATCTCTATTCTCCCTACTGGATAAAAGTAATCTCTATTAAAAGGGATGGAATGTATTTTCCTGAATTTCCCATGCACTAAACGCAAAGGAAAAAGACAAAACTCACCGTGGCATACAAATAGGAGCGTTCAGAGATGTGCCCTATCATTTTTCATCGTGGACCTAATTGTACCTTGGTTAGTAAACGTACTTCCAAGATTAAACCTACTCGTGCATCTCAGCAGCTTACAAATATCCGAGTACACCGAAGCAAGCGAAAGCGAATTGGTATTTCTTTGAGGTTGTCGTCAATATTGCTGAACTAAAACACAACAAATCCTACTTCCTTCTCTCTGGAGTATCTTCTTCAAGCTCTTTAATGGACCTTTCTGTGGTTGCCAGTAATACTAATCAGTAATTCACTCATCATTAAGCACGCAGTTAGATAAATGCAACGAAATTCATGATCTGTGAAAGTTATTTTTAGAATGAAGTAGGAATGCAAATTTTGCCCAAGTTGATCATCGCCTGACTCAGTGTCTTTAAACTGATCCTTTGCTGCACCATGCAGGCTCCTGTGATATACTGTATTAGTGCAAACAGAGATTCCTCTGGATAATCACATCTTTGTTTAGTAGATGAATTGTTCAGTTTGGAGATTGGGGGAACTCGTTAGGACAATAAAACAATAGCACAGCAGTTCCAATCTATCGTAATGATTAATATAATAGTAACTTTACTTGCTATTAATCAAAGTCGTTTAAAGAGCGTACCAATTGTTATTTATAATGGTTAGCTAGGATAAGCAATAATCAAGTGATAAAATGTTTAATTTTATTTGTAATTTCCGAGCTCTTGATTTTTATCCATTATTGGACTAACATAACTACAGGAGTATTGATTTAATGATGTTACATAATGTTTGAAATCGCTCTCAATAAGCACTCTTATACGAATAATTTATGTGTATGAATAATTTGTTTGTTTTTCAGTGGCCGAGAGGATCACAGAGAACTCTGTGCGGTAAGCATAATCTTCCTATTTACATATTTGCCTTAAAATTGCTATGTCTGTCTATTCGGTTAGCAATCGTTTCCTGTTTATAATATACATGTAAATTCCATCCTGTGTACCTTTTGCATAAAAGAGATTGTATCAACACAACATTTTAAACTACGCGAGCTTCGAAATTATGCCAATCTCGTTATTTTCCACCCACACAAAGCAATTCAAATTGCCGTTTTGCGATGATTGGGGGAATCGATTATTCGTAATAAGGCAAGCTGAAGTTCATGTAATTTGTAATTTCATTTGTTATTTAAATGATCGTTCGATTAAAGAACATTAACGGAGAATTTAAATAGGTATTACATGAACATTATTGCACCATATTTCCTTAATGGAATTACTGCTGCTGTTAAAACGATTTTTGTTTTTAAAATTGTTTTGATTATTTCTCTGCTACCAAAATGTATTGAATAGTTTTTTATTGCCATGTTATTTGATCATCTTTCCGGTTTCAATATACATGTAGTTAGGCGGTATTAAACAAATTGAAACTTTTAGAAGTGATAAATTATGCTAAATGCCTGTAGCACATTCTGCATATTATCCTTCTTAGGCTGTTACGGATTGATAGAGCCGTCTAAAATGCATGAGCTGAAATCATTATGTGAAATTTATTTGAAAATTCTAATTATTTGTAATGGAGTTGCATCGTATGTTTCAATTTCGGATAATGCACTTAATAGGCTCGTTCCCTTTATTGTACCATTAAAGAGAGGCTTATTTCCCTTTTTACAGTTTATTGAAGAATCTCTGGGAATAGCAAAGAATCTATGGCTCTCCAGGCGTTCTGACGACCAAATAAAAATGGGAGGATTTTATTTGGTGTACGCCTTTTTCATGAAACAGCCAGTAAAGTCACCCTATAAGGTAAGTTGTTTGGGGTTAAATTAAATGAACGTTCTTGCAAATCATATTGCTTATAGCCTATCACCGATATCGCATCTGCCCATTTACTTATATCCAGTTAAAAGAATAAATCCGCGAAATATTTCTTGCTGAATTTAACGTAATATACGGTATTTTTAAAGAAAAGCGATCTTCAATTGAGGTCTACAAATCAGTGATTTGTAGACCTCAGACTCAAGATGTGGCCTGAAGCGAGGCCAGAACGTCAAGTATCCCAGGTGGAAAAGTTGAACAAGGCTATATAAGCCATATGGACATCGACATAAAATGCGACTTTAGATAAGGCCATATATGGCTGCAGCCTGCATGTATTTGGCCAAATGTGGAACGTTTTCAATTTCCTACTAAAGACAATCTCATGTAAGCATGTAAAACGTATATGCCTATATATGGATATGTGTCAACATGTATGTCTTTTCTGAACTTATAATTATAAGCAGGTTATAATGTGGATGTAAATGGACAAATGAGACGGTTGAAGCCATAGTGGTGTAAGTCAACGTTTTTAATTTTTCGTGTCAAGTGCAAAAATAAAATGACATATGCCAAACTATTGAAAGAATACATGTAAGTCGAAACCTCCGTATACCACCAACAGAAGGCAGCTCAAGTTGGATTTGATGCATTGTAATCTGTCAGTAGGCTATTTCTAACAAAACCTGTTATAACTCCATTAAGGGAGAAGGTGACTTAAAAACCACTACCGTTTTAACCGCCTCATTATCATCAAGGGTCCATATTAAATATTTCCATCCGGTAGGGGGGGGGGGAGTTTCAATTCAAGTTTTGCAGCTCTACGGCTCAGATGCTGCCACCGACCGCAAAGGATAACTTTACACGTTGCGTAGCTGCTCGACTTTACGGAATGCAAGCACGGAAAGGCTTCATTGAGATTGATGCCGGTATCAATCGCACGCACCATCCATCCCCGAGGCGGGCAGGCTAAGTGAATGCGCTGCAGAAGTTATCGTTATGCGCCATCTTTTGCTAATTAACGGGGACAGTTGCGAGTGATTAATACGCCCCGATCTACCGGCGTCTGCATCGCGAGCTAATTTGGTTGTGCACGATGCACCTTTTCCAAGATGGCTGTTAGATGGCGGATTTATTATCGGGCGGCTGGATGCACTCATAAAGCACGCGTATTGAAACGCCACGATCGCCCGGTTAGACGTTAATTGCGCCAGGCATTGTCACGCTGATTAAATATCAGAGTAATTACCAATGCCACGGGGAAATTAATTCTAACTTAGTTCCGAGTCCCAAACCGCGGCACTAATAATGTAAGAGCCTCTTAGACGCAGCCTGCGCACGGGGCACAGCTCAAACCGCTGCTGCTGTCTGTCTGTCCCCTCGAAGGCGACAGGCAAGTTGAACTGTATCAAACGTTTCAATCGGAGTACGCAGTTGCAGCCGCAACCACCGGGGCAGCTTTATGATTAATTACCGTTGTCGAGGTCTGGTATTAAGAGCGTGCCATTCGATAACAAACGCCTTCGTTATGTCATTAGGCCGGGAGGGTCTTTGGTAGACCGTGTTGTGCAGGCACTGATAGAAGGAGGAATGGAGATGCTTCCTGTCGGCATTTTTATGCTCTTGCACGCCCATACTTGCTCATGGAGTACCTGGAGCGTAGCACGTCTTGCTCAGGAATGGTCGAGAGATTCATAAAAAGAAACAAATTGATCTGAAGTTTGTAGAATCGTCAAAGATGGTTAGCTAGGGAAATTTATGCTGTCTGGAAACCGATGCTGCTCATCTTAGCGCCTGGAATATTTGAAGTCCGTCTGGATGGTATTTTAAGTGTTTTTGACACTTCTGAGACAGTTTCACGGTACTTTGGTGGTTTCGTGGCAGCCAACCTTTCTTTCGATCGGCATGCAGGTTTTTCACTGGCTGTTCTTTGATATTGGCGCGTTGAATAAAAAATGAGCGAACAACTCCTAGAAACCTTCCAGAACTTTCAGAACTGCTTTATATGTACAGTTTATATGTGTAGATACGCAGGGGAATCTAGATAAGGACTTGTTTTTAAATCAGAAGACATGGGAACTTGTTAATTGAATATCGTCAAAACGCGGATAAAAGAAAAGGTGTTGGAATCAATTCAAAGATGTGCAAATATGCCATGTGGTGTAGGAATTTAATCCATTTACCAAATCTTCGTATCGTCGGTCTAAGATGCAAATGGTCTAGGGGACAAAATGCATATTTTGTATAATATATAAGAATATATACTCAGAACATTTTTAGTTTCATGAACACTTGATCTGCGTCCAAAGAAAAATTGGACATAGAGCAAGGCAATTTGCTGCTTTTGTGTTGTTTATTTATAGACATAAGCATGTTTCGTTTTATGAATCTGCGACTTAGTTTGCTAGATATCGACATCAGCCAATGACATATATATATAGAATGCATGTACATGCAGGTGGCAAAAAAATTTTTTTTTGACAAAACTGGATTTAGGCCATTTCCATCTTAAAACGACATCTTCGATGCAATGGACGTCAACTAAATCACTAAATTTAATTTCCAGTCAGCTACAGTGTATATACCAATTGGTTTTGGAACTCCATTGTTTCAAAAGATAGCGTTGCTGGCTTATTCGTAGTATTGTTTCATATCCGAATTATTAAGTTGCAAGTTTGTGGCGCAACTTTGTATGGCACTAACAATGCGAAATACACAAATTTTACATCTTAAAAGTGCCATAAGCAACTTTTTAAAGTTCTGAAGTTTTTAAAGCTGTTCACACAATGTGCTACTTTGCATTTCCAAACTCAAGCTGCAACTTCAAATATTGCGTTCGCCATTTTCATATAGCGGATGTTGTGTTGACCGTGGCGCTCTCAAAATATATAGATTTTATAGATGGGCTAATAGTAAAATTAGTTGAATGTAAATGCATTCCGGTGATTATAAAGGAAACACACTGCTTCCTTTGAAAACTTTAAAACTTAAAAAAAAAGTTTGGTGCGAAGTTTCAGGCTGCTTGGAAAATATGCTACAGAAATTTCTATAGCAGAATTGCCCCCTCCAAATAATAATAAAGTACAGAAAACACGACAGTTTTTGCTTTAAACTTTGCGAATACACACGAAACGTCACTTATGATTTCTGCATTGTATATGTGTATATATATTTTATGTGCATGGTAAGTCCAGCAGTTGGCGCTGGTATTTTTCAATGTGTGAACCATTGCAAATGTGCAGAACTTGGAGATTTTTGTAAAAAGGTTATAAAATGGATAGGCTTTACTTTCACGTGAGCAATCCCAGCAGTGAAAACTATTGATCGTCGGCTCATTTTCAAGCGAAAAGACGTCAAACTTGAATGTTTTTAACGAAAAAAGTTAACCGAATTAACAACGAACCTTCGGCATATTAATGAGATTGGCATAAACCCACCGCAGAATGGGATGCATGACGCTGCGTAAATTAGGGTAATAACGTAACAAAGCCCGAATTCTGGGTCGCCTATCTCACCGCCTAATCTTTGTGGTTCCATGCGATTAAGTTGAACGAAAAATAAGTTAAATAGCGAATCGTACTCAGTCTCGCAAAACTCCATTAATCCCGAGATGAATGGCGGGATATAAACGCCTGGGTTGTCACAATGGCGTTCCGCCTAATGTTACGCACATTTCATTCAATAAAGCACATTGGATTTGGAGAAATATATTGCATCTTGATCGGAAGATAGTTTCGAGCGTGCACGCCCTGCGATGCCTGCGTGGTCTCCACGGACTGTAAAGTTATCGGGGCGACATCAGTTTGCAATTGTTTGAGAACTTTCTGGTTTAGGCAAATTGACGCGGCCTCCTGAGAGCAGCGCAATAAAATCTGCATTGTTTGGCAGCGTAATTGCATCGCTGCGCATAGTGCGAGCATTTCACTTTGCCTGTCCATGAGACCATGAATGCGGACCCAGCTGGTTGGGAATTGGGAAGCGATGTCGCTTCACTTCATCTGATATGGATGTGCCCAAGTCTCACGCTTGCCCCACTTTTCCGTATTCGGGAGAATGTCAGGAAGATTCTGACACACCTATGCATTTTTGACTATTATTTTGCACCTCAATGCATCGGAAATGATATCTAAATGGGCTGCTATCGTTAAAACCCCAAGCCCTTCATCAATTAGGACATGTCGAAAGCAATGTACTTGTGCTCACTTGCGCAATGACTGACTTCAAAATTACAGATCAACCCAATTCAACTCGGCATCATCTGTCAGCAAAGATGTGCACATTGGGACCCATAGTCTCGTACTCATGCATGTAGTTGCACATTCTTTTAAGGGGTGGGGTAAGTTATTTTCTCGCCTGTTTCCCCCCCCCCTTCCCCTCACTCGTACATGTAATAAATAAAGTATTTGTATGTTATTAATGTCATCATAAATGACGCGTTTTTGACTGCTTTTTCTGTTCGCACTTTGCTTGGCAGTATTACTCAGATTCTGTATTAACAGAAAAAGCCCTTGGTGAAATTTTTGAAAAAGTTGATTACAAATGACGGATTTTAGCTTGCATTTGCATAAAAATTGCCTTAGAAATATTCATTACATCTAAAGGAATGCTGCAGGCGAAATTTTGATAGAAATTAGTTCTCCTTTGAAACCGTTTTGCTAGGTTTTCAATAACATTTGTTTGGTAACATATAAATGAATTAAACGCTGTGAGCGATTTTTAAAAAAAATGGGTACACCTGGAAATGCCATGTGGTGAGTTGCAAAATCCATATACCTGTACATGTAATGTACCTATATGCTTGAATTTTTGGCTATACTTTGGAGATGCTTTCCAATGTCTAATGTCATGCAAAAAGTAAACAAATCCCAATAACTTGGGAGTTCCATACGTGAATTGTAATGACGAGTTCTACAACTTCTGTGGATACGTTTCATGATTTCTTCCACCGCTGTAAAGCTTCCGGTCTTCAACTTATTCAAAAGGAATGTGCGCTGCTGCCAAAGTCAGATATGCTTGCTCGTCATATTATAAGTGCGAGTCAATGACCATTTTGTGTGCATGCATGCTTTTTTATTTACCATCAGCAAGTTGAAAGACGGATCAAGGATATACAGCATATTTCTAGTGAGGGTGTCAGATCACTTCTTGATTCATTATCTATTCAAAAATGCATGGGACCTGATAACATTTCACCAAAAGTCCTTAAGGAGTTAG
>JAQIXS010004047.1:0-16223 GCA_034700785.1 Rossiulus vilnensis
TGAGGACTTTTTGATCGTTCACTTCCCCATTTTTGCCCGTTAAAGACCGAATTGGACAACCAACATCCGAGTGACCCTTTCCAGGTGGTATAATTCATCCAGTTTCCAGTTTTTGATAATTTAGAAAAAAAATGACCAAAAACTGATGTCATAATGACTATAGCATGTACAGTTCACCCTGGTGGAAAGATCAGTATATATCAGTACAAATATAGCCTACTGATATGTGATAACATTGGTAAAAAATAGTGATATCACTAAGCATACTAATGATGTCACATATCATACTGATATCAATAGTCCAAAAAACAACTATGTCATTATAGTGTTAATGATGTTATCACATATCAGTAGGATATATTTTTACTAATGTCATCATACTGATCTTCTCATCAGGACAATCTCCATTGAAAATGCATTTAGTTAAGGAATCGTCCATACCCTCCCCCTCTAATATATTATCGTCAAAAGTACGTACAAATAATCCAGATGACGTTGGCTAATTCATTAGGAAATATATGACGTTATGTTGATTAGAAAAATTACTAAAACTGATGTCATTCAGTCCTATTCGAGTGTCCTATTGCTATACAGATTACTGAATGATATCAAAACTGAGTATGTTATACTGTAAGTGACGTCTCCTTAGGGCATACGATGTTATTAAGGCTGAGCCAAAAAAATGCACACCTTCCAAAAATTGCCACATTTTTCGTCAAATAGATATTATAACTGCTAAATGTATTTTCTCCAATGTAAATGTATAAAATCTTGCCCAGTACCTAGAAATCGAAGATCCAAATTTTATGACCGCCTATGTGATTTCCAACCTATTCCAAACTCGGGTGTCAATGAAATACATGTATTTCCAACTGTATAGTCGATATATATCATAAATACTGCATTGTGCCCTTTGTCTGGCGTGTCTTCTTCCATGAATCCATGATTACCACATACGTATAAATCAAGGGCATGCGTGACTTTTCGTCCCCCAAAAAATCATGAAGAATTTCGAATGATTGGCTGACTTCAAAGGGATTTTCCACCTCCATTGCCAATGTATCCGTTTAGGAGGTTGTCCCTACACGTTTTTATGAAGTGGACTCCGGTTTGGGCCCATTGAACCCCGAGCTGAGAGCCCGCAGCTTGCGTCGTGGGCAGCGTCCACTAACGATGCGTATTGTCCACGATGTAGATGCTACAAAAGGAGCAATGGGGCAAGTAAATGGGACATTCGGTACTCTGCATGGCGACTAGTCACTAGAGGACCCACAATTTTTTTGAGGGGAATGCCCTTAAGATACACAAAAAAACTGATTCAGTTCTAATCGACTTCACGCGCTCCCTGCAAATGTATAAATCGTGTTCAACCGAAGGACCATTTTCCGTTTAAACGGTTTCATTGATGGAGAAATGGGCAAGCGTTCCACACCGGTACACGTTCTAAATGGACGCGCTTAGACCAAAAAACAAGTCGCTTTTTTTCCAAGCTTCCTGAACGACCCTTGCCCTTCGATAGGAGCGCCATGAAAATAGCTCGTTTGATCAATGATAAATATTTTGAAGGAAAAAAAATGTAGAACTTTTAATTCCTCTCCCAGTGAACGTTGACTTCCTCCTACTTGGACACGCGACTGCAGGATTATTTGCGTAGATGTGTCTACATTGTAAATGGACAAATAGGAACTGAAATCAGTGACATGCCCCCCTATCAAGTCATGTGTATCATACAATTGTACTTAAGGTTACTATTCAATTTTAAAGCAGAGCCCGTTATTTAGCACTTATAAGTGCGATTAATTGTCCCCAATGTAGAACTGATCTGGACCTGCATAACTTACATGGAACTAACAAAATGACTAAAAAAAACGAGAAAAAACCCAATAAATTAAGGGTGCCAAACCATAGCGTTGTAAGTGCTTTGTGGGATGGAATGATGTCGAGAGAAAAAGTTACCTAAACATGTGAAATTCCCTTTACTCGTACTGTTTTGTTCGTTATTCCACCAAAAATAACTGGTCGTTATTAACAAGTTACACTGTACTAGAAAACTAGTTATTATAAACTTTTGCCCGTGAACAAAAATGCAATGCAAGGTTGCCAAGCAGGGCGAGTGATGTTTTGATGCAATCCGATGCATTGAAATTCCTTTTTCTAGATGCATTTAATAAATGTGTTTCTTTTGCATTTGAGTGGGTGTATTTACACGGTAACCAGGAGAAATGCAGAGCAATACAATGAGAGCAATGTACTGTTAACTCAAATAACCACAATTTACACATTATTTAAAATTACTATAGCAACGTTAATAAACTGTATTTATACAATACATGTGGTCATTATGATCCTTAAAAACAGCAAAGAAGTGGCTTTCATAAAGTCTGGGAATTGAACATTTTAGTCACCCTGTATTCGCGTGCATGAGAACTATGACCTACTACGAACGTACATAGATGGCGTGCGTGTAACTTATTGCATTTATTTGTGCGTGTCAAGTCAACTAAAAAAAAGCATTCTCGTCCGCCATAGCGCATGGAGTAGACCCTGGACGACCTTTGCCCCTCGAGTCTCACCAGGGGGCGTGACGAAGAGGAGCGACCCTCTCGGTGGATTCCCTACCAACAAAAGCTGCGTGAAATTCAAACCAAAAGCGGCTGCCCATGGCTCACCAACATCAACACTGACCATGGGGCAGCCGACAACAGAGGATATATTCCACAAAGGCGATTTAGGCTAAGGTCGAAATGGAAATTTTTCGTCTCATTATCATTATCGTGATATTGGGAATTAAGATGAAACGGTCAGGACACGTGAATGGACACTAGGGGGCGCGGTGGGAGACACAAAAGCGGTCTGATTGAATCCTGTTTCTTGTGGTTTTCGGCACGAGCACGTGACCAGGCTTGAAACAATGTAGCGCCGCAGTTGGCCAGGGGAATGCGGTCAGCGTAATGACCAATATTGACCAGCTTATTGGGGGACCATGGAATGGATTTCAACATAAAGCCCTCGTTTTCAGGCACAATTTAATATCAAATATGGATATAGATTAACCGTTCGAGCACTTAGGGATGTCCATAAATGGCGTCCATCAACGCTAGTCCCACACCATCGACCATAACGTCAAAATAAATACATTATTTAAGGCATTCGATCTTTCACTGGTCTTTTTAATTCGAACTATGTCTTTATGAATTGGAATGACGGCCATTCAAAAAAAATAGTTAAATGATTCACGTATACTGTTTAGTTTGGAAATAACAGGTTATATTGGCTGTTAGTTCTTAGATGGAAAAATAAAGGTACAGTGTATTACCAAATGATGTGATGATCTGAACCCATGTATGTGCTTTCATGAATTTAAATTACTTTCAGTTTGCACATATTTGTTTTCTTACTCGGCATTGTGACAAATCAAGTAAACTTTTAAATATATTTCATTGGAAAACTATGAATTTATCACTATTTATTGCAATCTAATTGAACATTGTGGATGTAGCATGCATACGTATAGGATATTAAGGCAGACCCAACAGGATACTTACCCATCATGCATTCACATTTTTGCTTTAAATACTTATCATACATGTAATTGTTAGATTTATTTCCCTCCGTATAGAGCTGGCTGGCCACTATAGGGTTGAACATTTGAAAATGTCCAGTTTATTTTAAAAAACAATAACTTCAAAATGCAACCTCCAATGTTCATTTTCGCAGGTTTCAATGAGAGGAAACATCAGTTTTCGAAGGTCGCATCAGATATTTTTCAAATTCATTAAACTTTTTTAATAAACAAAACCGGGGCATTTTTAAGTAATAAAAATGAACTCAAGACCCCAGTGGACAATACATCTACATTTAGCAATTATAAAAATTATTTGAGGCAAAAATATACGTTTAGCATAGTATAGACTTTCTTTTGGGTCGGGCTTAAATGAGCCTTAATTACTGATAGAAATTGACTAACCCCAAAAAATACCATGTGTTCAAAACCACCTGGTTAACCATTTATTTACTCATGCATCATGGTCTATACAGAATGTACATGTAGGGTTCTCATTTCTTACCAGAACATGAGAGATGGCCTCATGTCGAGGTGACCGGTAACAGGCGCGACAGGAAGTCCATGGACGATTCGCGTTTGCGCAATTTGGTTCACGTTTGTTTGGCTTCTTATCCTCCCCTTTTCCAAAATGTACTGTTTTCGATGTACCGTTAATTTCCCTTCATGAAATTTTCACGCAAAAAATGAGATCACAAAACGTTTTTTTTTCATTTTTCAACATGGCGACGGGTGTGCAACATGGAAAATTAGTCGAAATTTTCGCACAAAACCTGGTCGCGCCCCCCGTCGTCGATAACCCCACGCGTTCCCGTCATAAACACCTTCTTCCGGCGTTTGTCGTGAATGAGAGTTTGGTATATCCAGCAATTTACTCGATTTTCGGTTTTATAAAAATACGAACCCCATGCATGCGGTGAGCGGTCATATTGTGCATGCGGCTTATTATAAACGAGGTTAGATCTTAAAAAGGTAAACTGCTGTGACTAACCAAGGGGACAGACATGGGCTAATATCCGTTTTATAACACCGTGCCACGGGGATTTCGAGGCAGAAAACGAACAGTTTGTGGTACGAAATGGTGGTCTGCACTGGCCACGTGTTCTGGAGATATTACAACATGCGTGGCATCCAAAAGCAATGTCCAGAAGAAGACCAAAAAGCATATCTGGCATTAGCTAATATTGCAGCTGGAGAGAAGACACCAATCGTGGATTACTTCTGGTATAAATAACGTGAGTGGGCATGTTTTTTGTTTTCAACTGATGAGGGTCCTTTGGGTGCTAATCTGAGAACTAAGAGCTATATTGGCTCTCAAGAGTTGAAGCTTGCACATGAGCCCTGTGCTGCGAGTGCTATCGGAAGAGTTACTGCCTCAAGTGGACAAATCCAGTCGTGTCTCTCAGAGAACAATTCTTATAGTGACAGTGCTCTCAATCGCAACATTTAACTCTCAGAACTGTGTCCATTCGATATTTTCGAGCGTCTGCTGATAGCCCATCCAATACATGGAAATGCCGTATAAACATCCTTGTGCATGTCGTTATAGCTACAAGCGACACTCGTGTTGGGAAGCTGAAACCGGAAGTCTGGCGCGCTCAACCATCAAACCTTATTGTTACGTTCAAAAATCTAAAACTATTCATCTTATAATATAGTTTCATTCGATAGGTCACATTCTAATCTATCAAATAAATGCACAAAAATTCATTTGTTTTTAATAATAATGAAGTTTTTTTAAAAGCTTGGGATGATATGTAGGAAAAAGGCCCACTACCCTCGAATACAGTATACAATTTGAACCATGAAAAAAAAAAGTAATGGCATTATAGTGGCATAACAGTAATTACATCACATGCAGTGGCGAATCCACGGAGGTGGCACCAGGCCATTATATTGTTTTATAAAGATTATTACACCAATCGTTTTAATTTCCCTAAGCCCGACCCAAAAGGATATAACCATGCAAAAATAAATTACACAATTTTGCTGAATTCAAATACTTATAGGCCCTATTGTAATTGCTGAATTCATATTTTATAATATGAAAACGTCCCATTTATTTATGAAATATTTACTTGAAAGATACCGTTATGCGATCCCAGATAAGATTTTTTAAAGTTTCTTTAATTGTTATAACAAACGAGATTTTAAAATTATAAAAATGATGAAGACCCTGTATTTTTAGTGGTAGAACAGCCAATTCTTATAATAAGTATATTTGATGCAAATTATTTTTGTTCTGCATGGTGAGTATCCTTTTGGGTCAGCCTTAAACTTAACGTTGTCGCATATGCATGTAAATTTAGAAATATGATAAGTATAGCATTTTATTGTAGTTATTACCCTTGTATAAAGAAACCGTCCATCGACGACATTCATTTATTCGGACATCCAATTATTATTTGTCGTGTGCTATAGAGTTTCATATCCTTTCTGGACGTCCCTTATAAATGTTTTTTTCCTCCAATGATGGAATAGCAGAATATGAATCGAAATAATGCATGAACGTTATAAAAATTGGTTCTTTAAAAAATGCATTAATATTTTCACATTACACCTTCACATACAGTTGCGATATTTTCAATAATACATTCAATAATACATTTTTCCATCATTATATTTTAACTATATGTCACAGAACGTGTTAGAAATCTTATGAGGAATATAACGTGCAGTTTCAGTTTTATTTAATGAAAATATTGAGTCAAAAAAGATCGGAGAGCTATATATATATAGTGCGTGGAAAATAAATTAAGATACATGGAGAGGATGTGTTTATTAAAATCTTCTTACGATGATCTGTTTTTTAATTAGCTTAAACGGGCAGTACTTAATAGGCCTTTTTTTAGAGCATAATATATTCGTGAGCATTGTAAGAGGATGGAGATGGATAACCCCTTCTTACAAGCCCTTTCATGTCTGAGGATCTCAACGCCGAAAAAAATCGGGGATAAAGAGTTGGGGGAGAACGAACAAAAGATAGTCCCCCATAAATCATAGCTGCGTCACGAATACCATCTGCAATGGTTTGTTCGTTTTTAGTTTTTTCTTTCTTTTTTGTTACAATTTTGTATATATTTTCTACCTCTTTATATTAGTAGCGATTTTAACGTCATATTTCCCTGGTTTTGCCACGACATGTGAATGAAACGTCCTTCAAACCTTGAACACTTTCAAAAAGTATTACTTAAACGTGCTGAATAAGTTTGCAAAGTGAATATATAAACTACATGATAAAAAAATCTCAGGAGATGGTATAATGATGATCATAAGTATACAAGTACAATTTTTTCTAATCGTGTAATTTAAAAAAAATGCATGATGTTTTTAGGGTCCATCCATTAGGTTTTTTTGAATGAACAATTTACCTCAATCTACCAAATTTAATTTTTATAAAAAAAATAATGCACAAAGAAAGTATTTGGGGGATTTTGTTGGAAAAAATGCTAATCGAGGTTCGTGATTACTTGGGAAACAGAGCAATAAGGGTACATGGTCATTATAAGGGGCCAATCATAATGCGTAGGGGTGGTGTAAGGGTGGGCAAACAAAATGGAGTCTAATGCATCATAATCATGCATCATCTTTCACATTTTCCTGCGTCTGTATAATTTTTTTCGACGCTCACAAAAAATAACGAAGGAAAAAAATACACGCTTTGCGTTTCTATGTAACGTGGATAATGTATATCCTGTATATATCATATATAAAAAACGGAAGAAAAATATATGCTCTGAGCTTATAACACGTACACACACGGTGCATATCAGAAAAATGTTATAAAGGGATATATTTTGTGCATGCCATACAGAAATGACAGGCAAAGTATAGGGCCCATTCATCAATTTTTTATACACACTTTATTTGTTGTTGTTGTTGCTATAGCGGCTGCTGCTACTCTCCCACACTCACATGTACATGTAGTTATGTATGACTACTGTAAAGATTTTGGCAATATATTTCTACTAGCATTAATCCAGGAATAATAATTCCTTCTAAGAGGAGAGATTAATATACTTTTTTCATGCGTTTTAATCAACTTGACATCGCATTAAACAATATTTTAGGCCTTAAATTTTTGCCTGACGTATTACTGAACCTAAACATATTGCTCGAGGCTTTATCGTATTGATGGGACGATCATATTGTTATTTTTTTTCCAAATGTAAGGTTTTAAGTATAGAGAATATTATCATTTCATTCGAAGTCGAATAAAGATAACCAAAATGCTATTAAAGAACAGTTACATCTGTATGAAATTAAAAAATTAGCTATAAAATGCTCATAAGGGGGCGATAAACATGTATCATGCAATTCTAGAAATTATATATAGCCAAATTAATAAAACATTTTTACGCGTTTGTATACAAGATAAAGTTTTATATTTTAATTGAGAAATGAACACAAAATGCAAAATGAAAGGCGAATAAAAGAATAAAACGGAACATGTTAATGATGAAACCAGCTCAAATTCGGAGACAAAAACTTAATTTGCAAAGTTTACCTAATCCTGTCAAACAGGCATGTTTCTTACATTTTCACAGGCATTCAAAAACACTTATGGCAAACCGAACAAAAGCAGGCCTAATCCCACTTGAGACTGGAAGCTGACTGACAACAATCGTTAAAAAATAATAATAAATTAAAGCTAAAATTTACAAATTCACGCTCCCAAAACTGGTTTCACGCGAGGCATTTTATCCATTTATCGAGTCAGGGTTTTGGATGGCGTGTATAAAGCTAGCAAGGACAATCAGTTTATTCGCCTTTCGAAAACTTGAAAGTTTGAAAGCTTATTCATTATTTAAAAAACTCAAATGCCATTCTGGCAAGTTGCAAGCGTCTTTCATTTTGTTCGCGGCAAATGTAGTGCCATCATAACCGGCATCAAAAATTAGCCAATGCAGTTTAAAATTCGCAAAATCAAGCTTTTTTTAATTTTTTTTTATAAAACTACACAGCCTGAAAGAAAAAGGCGGTGTCTCAGGCATCCAGTGAGCGAGATGCACGCGCAGGGGGCGCGCCACCAAGCGGGCAGGTAATGGGTGAGAGCGCAGCAGGTGGCGCCCACCAATCGCGAGGCACCACCAGCCAATTAATCGAGCAATCTCATTGGTCCGCTAATGGAAAACATGGCGCTGTCGAATTTTAGCAGGTGCACAAACCCCGCCTCTTTCTCCCCGAGTGGCTGTTATTTTTATAGAACGCAAAAATCGAATAACGTATATCATACACAAATTTGGAGATACGTACTTGTGCAGTATACGAAATTCTGGATGTTCCCTCATGTTATTCTCCCCCAAATGCACCTTCACTGGAGTTCTCCCCCTCCCTCCCCCCTTTCATGCATCTTGAATTGGAGCCATCCATTTTCAGGTATGCCATTAATAAAAGTACTAAGCATAAGGCCACTGAAAATAGGCCTATTCGAACGGGGGTGATCCTGTCTGCCTCACTTAATCATTTTTCCGTTGCACCAAACGTCATTATATGGTCCAACTTCTGACAAAACAAAACAAAACTCGCGATTCAACAAATGATGCCCATAAATTTTCGCCGCCGCGATTATTCTCCTCTAATTTCTGTCATAAATTTTCCTGGGCGAAAGAGCTAGCCTGTAATGTTAGCGTCGTGTACCTTTTAGGCCTAACCCTCAAACGACATTAAAGAAGAAAAATATAAAAAATAAAATATCGAAAAGAAAATTTATTTAACCTTCTTTGGCTATTTTGTTACAACTTCTTCGCAACAAAATTACCCAATATTTACATAAATTTCTAACCCAATTTGCGATCTCTTGGAACATGCACGTACAAGAGACTGCCTTTAAATAAATAAATAATAATGATAAATCTAAAATAAAACCATAATTAATAGGATTAATAAAGGGATAAATCAAAAATGTATATCTCTACTGCAGGAAAATTTTCCACCAATATACATGTATTACATGTAGCCTACTCAGTGGAATTGGTAACTTACCACCAGTTATACAGTGTAAAATAGTGCCTAAAATATGGATCACTATACAATGCATTCGAAACAGTTTACATTATATTGTAAGCATTATATACTTAATTAGGAAGGAAGGAATCGGGCACTAAGGGGGTATGCCCTTTTTGGTCAAAGTGTCAGTTTAAGAGCAATAAAAATTATATTAATCTAATTATATACTTAATTAGATTTATTATATTTTTATAGAAAATATTTCTCAATTTGTCGGTTAAATATGGCTACAAAACAGTTTAAAAAATATGCATACATAAAAATAAATTATAGATTTTTGTATATTCTTATATAAGACTTGATATTTTTTATTTTGTATTATTGTAATTATTATTATAATTATTGTAGAATACTGCCGCAGGTTTTAAGCTTAATTGACATTGCAGCCGAACAGATAAGACAGATAATCTTTGGGAAGTTGAATCTCAATTCTCAATTCTCTTTCATACATGTACATGTATATTATGAACGTCCACATTTAGTAGCAACAAATCTCAACAAATGGGAACAAATTTCAAGTACAATTTGTAGTTTTTTTTATATTTTTTTCCAAATGCTGCGGAATATCACTGAATTTGTGCTATGGATAACATATACACGTAAATGCAAAAAATATATATATATATATATATAAAAAGCAGAAAGGTATAATTTATGCATTTGGAATTTGCTTACAATGTTGTAATATATATATAAATGCTGCATTTATTTGGGTTGTTGAAAGTTTTAGGCTCGCAACATTGCAGTATGCGATCTTGAAACCTATCAAGATTGCATTAATTATTCAGCATAAATCGGGTATAGAGGAAAAGCGCTATGAAAATGCATTTCGCAGACCCGGTCTAATTAATGCAATTCTAATCCATCATACTCGTTAAAATAGCTGTCTCATGAAAATAGCATGCGTGAGAAACGTCTTGCAGCAAGATACGTATATACTTCTGCCATTAATTATACATTTAATTAGCAGGGTCATCAAATAATACACGGTATATTCAGTTTTATAGCGATATACATGTATATGATGAAACTAATAAGGGACCCTTAGTGCTAAAATGTTCACATGACAATTATTGAATACTACATATTAATTCAATTCATAAAACGTTTTTTTATATAAAATTTTGGCAAAATTTCCCTGAATTTATCAAAAATTACCAAATTAACCAAATATTGCTATTTTTATTTATTATTTGAAAAGTTGTGTGGTAAGGAAAATAGATGAATTCCCTATTATTACATCATAAACAGTATCAAAAACAATTAATCATTTGAGATTATGGCAATTTAGGGCTGGCATTTCATGTAATGAAAATTTCCCTAAGTTTTGCATGAAAATTTGAAATTTCCCCTGACTTTTCCAGACTGTTCCTACTTTCCTGATAATTCCAGATATTCCAGGTCATTGGGAACCATGATAATAGTGTATTTTTATTTGGCTATCAGTGAAATTTGGTATATTGTGATATACACTAAATGTATACGTGTATGTACACGTGTATGCAGGCAATTCACTGTGAACAATACCGGGCCTCGAAGTCGTAATTCGGCCTCGGTGTCAGCGTGGGGCCAACGCGCTGGACATTGCAACGGTCAAGATTAATAAGGCCAGTGGCTGGACAATAAGAGCGAATGTAATTAAGGCCCAACCGCCTGCACCTGTTCGTTCCTCCTCCACATCTCATGCCATCAATACATTACTTTTTTCTATCCTGTAATTATTCCCAGGTATACAATGGCTGCCTTTTCATACGTTATACAATAATTATTAACGACTGAAAACTGTTTCATTAAATGAAATGCCACAGGATTTATGCCGTATGCGAATCCCCCGTTGGTATCACGCCGAGTTTTAAATTGGCATGGCATGGTCCTCCTCCACCTCTGACAATGAATTTCGACCAGAAGAAGGAGTATGGACCCAGGAAGCCGCTCCTCAATGGGCCTCTCCATGGAAGCAACTGCCCAGGTGCGAATTCGTATCTTTTTATTATTATTACGGGGCATTTCCAAGAACAGAAAAAAACAAAAAAACAGATCGGTTACATCTGAAGATGCAGTCTGTTGTGCAAAAAGCTCATCATCAATGGCATTAAGATTAGACCGTAGTTGTTCTACGTGAGGAAAGCGCAAAAAAATTATAAAGGGGGTATCCAGCTGGGAAAGTGAAACGCGTCCATGATATGCCTTAAGGACGAATAAAAACAGAAAGAAAGAAGAATAAAAAAAAATGACAGCCTGCATGCATGCCTTACGATTCAGAGCTGTTTGCTTCTTGACCATGAAGTCCAGACAAGAATATCGGTTATGCATGGTTATGAAGAAAGCAGGCAGAAAAATATCTACTTGTACATTTATATACCATAGACCATAGTACACCTGTCGAGAAGAACGTATGTACATAATGTCTATGTTTGTAGACATGGAATCTTAATTTATTTCGAAATTATATTAGATATAATGCAAAATATACATTGAATTTGTAATTTAAAATCTAAGTGTTTATTCAAATTTGAGAAATATTTACATAATACACATATTGGGAGCGTATGTAATCACATTGATTTATTTTACTAACAGCCCAACCCCTAAATATTACGTAACCAATTTTAAATTTAACCCTATCCATCCCCCCCAATTCATCATTTAAAAAAATCACATGTATTAAAAATTAACCATCTTGCCACATGGAACAATTACCACAAGGGAAATTGCTCGTTCTAAAACCCCCACAGCCCAAACTTTTATCGCTAAATATTCCAATGTTCAATACTTAAATTTAAGTTTCTCCCTCCCCATCATTAAAAAAAATAATGTGTTAGCCTTCTTCCCTTCTACACTGAATATATAAATGGATGCTGCCAATTTTTCCTGAATTCCCTAGTAAGTGGATCTTATTTTTACCAGAAAACTAAACAAAATCATCACTCCCTTCCCCCTGCAACCGGTTTACAATCCCCCGCCCTCTACAGTTGACAATGCAACTTATGTATGCTCTCATATCGCCTACATGTATTCGTGAAATGAATAATTATCATTGATTCTCCATCAACATTTATTGAAATAATTGCGTTAAAAAAATGAAATTCCCAATCCTTGTAAGCCTTGTAAAATAAAACTGCGTTACATAGCGTTACATTATCACCTGATAAAACTTGTAGTTACAAATCTGAGAACAAAATTTGCAAAACAAAGAATTGGTCAGCGTCGGATTAGCGAACAGCAAAAACTGGTCGTTACACCAGACAGCTTGAGGAGTTGTATGCACTGTCCAAGCGCTTGTAAAACATTGCTTTTAGCGGCTGATATTCCCGCCGATAGAGGTCGTATATTAGGGTTGACTTTATCGTCATAGTTTTGTCAAAAAAGGGCCACATATACTGTACATGTATCGTTTCTTGCAGTGGCATAACCGAAAAAAAATACATTTATAACGAAGTGGAAAAGAAGAGCAGGAGGACCATTGAGATAGACAATCGCGGAGAAGAAATTCCAATGGAGAGGTCAAGCGGTGGACGAGGGCTCACGTGCACTTTATGGGTGTTTTCAGGACCCCGGGGGCCATTCGGGGCAGAGGTATGCGCTCGCATCCGTACCCGGTGTCTCGGCATAATCGTAAATTAGCGTTTCAACCGTTCTTGTTACACCTGTGTTTCTCTCACTCCTGGACAGGTCAACAGCGTTGGGGTGCAACTCCAGATCTGCGCGCACACGTACTTCTGCCACATTCCTCATGTTTCCAAAATTGCTTTTTTTTCTTTTTCTTTCTTCTTCTGCTGGGCCTTCAAGAACAAAAACCCAATATGGGATCCTCCGCGGCCCACCCCCTCACCCTTCCAGGAAAGAAAAGGCTAACTTATGAGACTGCAGGTATTTTCTCCCCCCCCCAAAAAACAAATGACATTCGGGATAACAACTGCAATGCGCGGTTTCGAAACACGATGGAACGATAGGGGGCGCTGAAGATGACGCGTGACAACAAAGCCGAAAGGACAGGTACTTAAGTTTGCACCCTTTTTAGCTCCGGTGTACATACACATGTAATTGGGCGAATTTCTCTAACACTGTACACTTGTACACGTGGTGCTATATTGGAAGGGGCTCGATCAGCAGTGCAAAAAAGAATGTAACCCACTGAAAATCAGGGAAATAAGCAGGAATATCGCACTAATTGCCTTGAGTCATTGTAGTGTTGTACATGTATATGCAATATACAGACATGCAGAAATCGAATTCAGGACCCATCAATTTGGAGTTAAGTACTCTAACCATTAAGGCCGCTTCACACTGGAAGATTTTATCACTTAAGGGCAGGTTTATCAGCAGGCCACCTGAACGATTTAAGGCAAATCGAAAAACAACATTCACGAGATAAAAATTACCGATGTTGATGGATCTAAAAATCATTCTCAATATGCACACGTATATAAATAATCCTTTGTTAAATAATCTTTCGAATTGCCCTAAATCGCTCAGGCGGCCTGCTGATAAACCTGTCCTTAAGTGATGAAAACTTCCAGTGTGAAGCGGCCTTTAATCTATCAGAAATCTTATATGGATTATACAGTTTAATGTACACGTGAAGGGTGCCAAACCATTAAGCTGTAAGTGACCAGCTAAACTTCTAAATAAAAATACGTTTTTTAAACTTAGTACATTCTAGGGGCTAATCCCCACCAGCAAAGTGGTGATGAAGCAATTGGGACACCCCTAGGTCTTGCCGAGTGAAAATTGACTTCCACCAATGCAATGAAATGCTAATGTGGAATATCAGTTTGTGGTTGTCAATACCTGACTATCCCTTGATTGGATGGAAAGTGCAGAAAACATGTCCACGATAACGACTGCAGATATCCAAGAGGAAAATAATGTCAGTAAAGCAAACAAGACCATGCGCAAGGGGGAATTGGGGATAAAATCACCCTCCTTGTAAATAATACGAAAATGATCACGCCAATGACTTGCTACCCTACTTGCTACAAGAGAAGATGACGTTTTGAAGGTTTATTGGGGGTGCAATGCTTGTGTGATATACGTCGCTATGGTAAAATGACGTTCGTAATTAAACGTCAATAACGTATACAACGTCTGAACTTGTGGTTGTTTGAACGAAATCAGATTAGTGCTATCTATATTTGTCACGAATTCAGATTCCTCCCCTCTCCTGTGTCAGTCATATAACTTATTATGTTAGGATTTCTGCAATCTTTTAAAAAAAAATTATGCAAAATAAAACGAAAAGTTCAGACCTTTTAAGCTGACCCTTTGACAGATCTCTCGTGGTTAATTTGAAGCCACTAACTAGGGTGATTCATTCGTGAATTCGCACTGACGTCAATCCTTGTACGGTTATGTAAACTGTAGAGGAAACATTTTCCCGTAAAACCAAGAGAATGGACATAAATAAATGCTTCGGTTTCCATTAATGACCACGTATCCTCTAGCGAGGGGTCAACATTCTTCCAGCCCAGATACCCAGGAATCAACCGGCAGCCATCTTGTTCGTAAGCCCTCTCAAGGTCGCGACCCCTGGCCCTCCCACGACAGCTGTCATTGCTTTGACCCCGATCCTTTCCATGTTTACTCAGTCAGACGAACGGTCGCCATCTTACGACTCGTTTGCGTCCTACCTGCTACCTGACTGGCGGATTAAATGAGTGACCCCAGTGACCCCTCGATCGACGGGGGTAACCCGGCTTCATAATCAGTCGTCTCGTGGCGAGAATCGGTCACTGTCACGAGGAACCACTGATTTTTTTCGTCCAGGTGACGAATGCGCGCCACCTATCGACTTCAACTAATTTTTCACTTTTCGTTAGGGACACCCTGTATGTGCATTGAATTCGCTGGAGAAGCAATTAAAATTAACAACAGGTGTCTGTGGCATGTCTTCAAATAAGTGTGGATAAAACACAATATAGTCATCTACTAGGAAAGCTTATGAGACCAATAGTTTCAAAATAAATTTGTGGAAGAAATTGTGCAAAAAAATAATCGCCGACTGTACCCTTCTAAATTTGTAATGAGTACCCCCTTCCAACCCCTAATAAAATTCAGAAAGATCTTTATGAAGTTTATTAGGGGCTGGAGGGTATAGCCGACGTTTTTATGGACTTTTCTTTATGCACAGCCCCTTACATTCGCGGAGGAGAAAGGAAAACTGAAGGGTGCCAAACCACAACATCGTAAGTGCCCGCCCTTCCAAAATGTTTTTTCCATCTTAATAATGTGCATAGTATAAGCCATTTCACACCTGCTATAGTGGTGAGGAAGCAATTGAGACACCTCTACTAATTGCAAGTGAAAATGTGGATATCCAATAGAACAGTGATGAATACCAATCACTAAATAAACTTAGCAATCCTTGGTAATGTGGACATGAATACCTTTACACAATGTTGGGCCCATGGAACCATGCCAGTGTTTCGAAAAATACATGCTTGAATGATGGACATCATTGTGGTGTTCCCCACTTGCCACAAGAGAAGAGGGTGTTTTGAATATTTTTGGGGATGCAATAAGTGTTGCACATACAACGATAAAACAATTGCTTCACTAAGTGATCGTTAATGCTTTCGTAATTAAACATCAATGGTGTACAACTTTTGAACTTATTGTTTTTCACGATACTGTTCAGTTTTTCCCTCTCCTG
>JAQIXS010004048.1:0-16218 GCA_034700785.1 Rossiulus vilnensis
AGTTAGGTTAGGTTAGGGTAGGTTAGATCGAATTTTTCGTTTGTATATTTCAACTTTAATCATCGAGTGAAGTTCAAATATATATAGGATGTGCACATTTGCAACAGGGAAGATACGGAAGTATTTCCCGATTAGGTTCTACGGTGTGGTACTCGTGTTGGTTGCTCTTAAGTCTTATAAACCCCTGCCGCGGCTATGCAATTCCACGTGTTGGTACGGTATTTCGCAATTTCATTTCGTCATGTATGGCAGCAAAACTAATCCTAACCTCGATCTTTTAGCCAACTCGAATAAGAATAGTGTGGAAAAAACAGTCGAATATCCAAAATCATTATCATAAAAAAAAAGAATTCAGCGTGATTCGTTCTTACATCACATGAAGTGATCGTAAAGAAGAAAGTGTTGATTGCTGTATAAGCAATATTTTTAGATTCTTCAAAACGAAATTGAAGGCATTCTGCAAAGACGCATGTTGTGACGGCAGGTTATCTTTTCCACGCTTGCAGATGACAGCATCATAGTCGTAGTGTTATTGGGTAAACGCTTGTATCATTCAGCTCAGAGCCTGCATCCAATGACTGGGATGAAATCGTGAACGTATACTTGACTTTCCTTCTTGCCAGCGGCACATGCATGCTATAGGCCTATCACCAGTGATCATTTCGGCAAAATCGAAGAAAACCATATCCTCTCCATCCGGCCATTTCCCCCAAAATTCGGAGGCTTGGCCGTGGCCATTTCCGGCGACGACGTGTCAACATGCCACGTTGTTCCTCCAGACCTCGCTATTGCGCTCATCTGGTATGGCCAAACATGCTCGCAAATCGTTAGATGGATGTCAAGAGAAATTGGATATTTCGGGGGTGGATTTCGTCCCTTCGCCAGCCCAGAATGCGAGCGCCGCACCCACGCAGAGCCTCCCCGTGCCCATAAATGTAGCCATGTTTCAGTTATGGGGCACTTTCGTTTTACGACATATCAATTCTTATGCATGCATTCATTTTGCGTTATTTATGAGAAACAGAGCTCGCCTCCTTCTCTCGCTGGCAAATAAATACGAAATATCCGCTCTCTGTATGCAGAAAACCCATTGGGGCGAAAAAGAGAACAAAAATTAATGAGAAATTCTGGAAGCCGAACAGTGTTGATGTCTAAAATTCATGAATTTTGAATCGTGCCATGGATTCGTGCGCCTCTTTGTTTCGCACGTGGCGACCATTTGCCATCTTGTAATGAGGCAACGTGCGAGAAAAGAAATTAAGCCATAAATAAAGAATCTGATGGCAAAAACCGCTCCTCTAATATTAAAAGAACAGCAGATCCTCAAATGATCACTCAATTTTATTATCACGGTTATGGATTGCAGAGCAGAGGCCCTGCGGGGAGCGTCTTAAAGAAAGGAAAAAATGACTTCCGCCATCAATTTAACTGAATCAAATTTCGAATAATTTTTCTTCATTGGCTAGATAATGGGTGAATGTCTACCTCCACAATGGGATTCCGAAAAAGCGCGAGTCGTAAAAGCCATGGCAAATTTGCTTCGCCATCAAACATATGTTACACAGCATCGCATCAGTTCCGCAAGATTTCAGCCATCGCGGGAAGAGCAATTCCAAGATTACTAAGAAATGGGTGTTCTTTCGTTTCTAAAGATTAACATAATTTATTAACAGACAACGAAACCTGCTAGAAATGATGAGTGAGAATTCAGGACGCTAGGGTATCTTAAAGCCACAGTTGCTCATTCCGTCATACTGTAAACGCAATTCCAATGATTACAATGAAGATTCACTAGAAGCTGCAAGGGTAAGTTGCTAGAGAAGTTAAAAAAATGTTTTCGCTGAATGTTTTCAGCGACGCCTCATTTTCCCCATTTTATCGGGAAGGACTTTAGAAAAAAGATATTAAATTCGACTCCCCCAAATGCAAGATAAAAAAGCTTTGCCAATTACGTCACTCTGCTTGATGGCATGAAAGTGCAGAAAGCAATTACCGGTACCCAGAGTAAATTCAATGGAGGTGGGAAACGCATTATGACATTATATATTGAGTTGAATTGAAATGTGGTTTCATATAATTTGGCATTTGCACCATATGCCACTACAAGTGAAACCACCTCTATGTAGGTTTAATTTGATCAAGTAACTGATCAATATAATGCGAAAACGTATTTATGAGAATCCTTAAGCAAGAATTTTTTTTTTCATTTTGTGATTACATAATAATTGACCTGCGGCATATCAACAGAAAAACCAGCATACCCCGATTTACAGTTACTGGTGAAATTGTATTGCAATAATTGGAATCGAGTACATTACTGTGTTTTCATGATGGTACATGATTACTATGTTTATCACTGTTACTTTTTCCCATCCCGTGATATTAAATAACTCATGGTCACCATCAGACGAAGTAGATTTATCTCTTACGCTTCACACTTAACTTTAACTTTTTAACCCAATCTTTTAATTCTACAATTGTAATTTGAATTTTATGCTGCTTGAATAATTATAAGTTATTAAAAAATTGAATATGGCCAATACCCTTTTAAAGTCCATGCAGGTCAACGAGGATGATTTTAGAGTGAATTTTCCTTATTTTAATATTTAATATTTATTTTTTAAAATTTTATTCTTATATCCAGTATGTGCATATACTTGTATATTTATTCTCAACTGATCTTTAAGTGCTAATTTTAGCAATATTACCAGAGTTGCTAGGGCAACCACTGACAAAGAGATGCTGGCAGTCTGAATATCCACTGACAATTAAACTAATGCAGCATGATGTGATACTAGGTTTAATTGTTGACAATTTGCAAAGTAACCTATTGCAAACTTAATTATAAAAACCTTCGTTTGCTCCGACTTCATTCTTTCTTCCGCGAAATTACAAGAGTAACTAAAAATAACAAAACGCCTATTGGAAGGCTTTCGGAACAGTTGAGCTGAAAATGATGCAGGGCTAAATACCAGTTCATTGTGTAGCACATGAACTAAACAGTCAGGTCTACTAAAAAACTAAGTAAAATTATAAATGGAAATAACGTGTCGGAATAACTAATTACGAAGATTAAAACTCCAAGCAACTTAAGAAATAATATTGTAAGGACGAAACAAATATCCAGCGCTGATTATGTCCTTATACAAGTATACTGTGCTGTGTATTGCTGTGCTGCTCACAACTTTAAAATGTTATGTATCTCCATGAGCAAGGGTCCTTATTGATGCAAAATTTTAAATCGTTGGAATCTGTTCATGAATCATTTAAAAATAAACGGCGCCTTTAGGGTGAATTTCTTCAGAATAACTAAGTGGGATAAACAATTAATTGGGAAGGAAGATTGGAATAATAATAATTGGATGACAAGAGCAAATACATGTAGGCCTAATTGGCTATGCAGTCAACCTTTTACGGGCATCAAACAGTGAAACAATAGTTCCACAGGGTCAGCATCAAATGAATAGGTCTACAAGTTTCACCGCAGGGAATTTCCATTATGATTACACCATCCACGTAGCCATGATAACGCAATGATCCCACCGATTGATGCACGTTGACGGCCACTTATGCACGTATAGAAGAAGCTTATTGGAACTTCATCCGATGAGTGAAGTCTCTCATCAAGGCATTTTTTGGGCTGCAATTACCACCTCCTCATCCATCAAGTGCGCTAGTCAATCACTCGAGGCTCATCTTCAATCTGCATGCTCGCTTGACGTCATTCTATAGGCGGCATTTCCGCCGTCAGGAGAGCCATTCGATCAATTCTCCGGCAGCAAAAAAGGTCCCCTGGCTTCTTTTGTTAATCTAGCATTTTTTCGATGATTCCTCGTAGTTTACACCGTATTTTCCCGATTTATGTAGTCGACGCTTGGTTAATTTTATCGAAAAATCTAACAAGCTTGGAAACAGTACCTCAAGACGGAAATTACGGGCCTATTTCGAGTAACGAGTCCAGGCACCGCGCCAATTTCGCTTTGGGGAGCAACAGCCGAAAATGCTGAGTGAAAACATTGTTCCTAGCCCCTATCCTGATTGCCGTCAGCCAAGTGGAATCATTGAAAGATATGAATACCAACGTCCCAGAGGAATCCTTACTTGACTGAAAACGAGGAGTTAATTTGAACATATGCAATCAATGGAACGAAATCTTCAATTCTATTTAGTGCCCCCCAGTCAACCCAAGATGTGTGCTTCGAGGGGTAAAAATCCCATAGGAATACGTAGAATGGCCACCAGATTGCACTCTTTAAACATCAATGCTGAATTAAATTTCCAACTAATTGGTATGCCTGTTGGCAATAACTCACATTCTAATTGCATAAAGCAAGAATGGCATGCCTAACAGTTTATAGCTAATAATGTACACCACGTAACCGAAGAGGCAGCACTGTCCAGCACTGATTTTGCCTGTGAAAATGTTACCCTTCCATGAGATATTCGTTATGAAGCAAGGTCTACATGGCAAAAATCGTGTATACTCCACTTTTCAAATTTGAATTGTTTTCGTAAGGACAAACACTACACTCTGATCATATGTTTATTCCAATTCAATTTTTTAACAGAAAAAATCTATCATGCTCTGATCATATGTTTATCCCAATTCAATTTTTTAAAATAAAAAATCTATAATTAAAACAATATTGCACGTTGCGTTTCCGTTACTCGTATGTGCACATCTATATACATGTAAAAACACTGTCTACATTGGCGCAATTATGAATAAGCATATTAAGTGCATGTATAATAATATTCAAAATAGCAGGTGTCTATCTTTAAGCAACAACATTTAAAGATATTAAGCAAAGCAACCGTCTTTCTTGAGGTAAATGTTAAGTATGTCTAGATTCTTGTACATGTACCATTAACTGCAATGTGAGATGTAATTTGCATAAACCTTTCCATCTTTTTGATTGTAGTATTTACATGCGGGTCCTGCAGAAGAATAAATATTTGTTAGCTATAACGAGCACTATCATCCTGATATCACGTAGGTCTATGCAAGTTATTTTTACAACTTCGTAAGAATTCCAAAAACTACGAATGGAAACCCTCAAAAGCAGAAATGTTAATTGAAGAATAGGAAGAGGTACGACATTTAGGGCTCTTGATGCAAGCTGCGAAAGCCCTCTTCTGCTCTAGGTTCATCAAGCAAGCCAGGAGTAGCTATAGCCATAAATTTAACCGCATCTTGTTCAAAATCACCTAAGCTGCAAAGCACTTGATAAAATGTAAAGCGCAATGACTGTAAACGCGCACATTCTGCTCATATTTTTGGAAATCAAATTGAAAGACTCCGGGATAATAGGGCTATACTTTTGAATAAAGCATGCATTCACATGTTCTCACAACAGCATAATGCAATATATGCATGATTTTCGCAGTAAAACATTTTACAGCGGATCAATATCGTTTTGGAGCTACTTGTGGAAAGCAATCTAAATTTGGTGAAACATGGTATGTTACATGGAGCAGTGAATATTTCGCTCTTTTGCACTAAATACATACATGTAGCTATTGAAAATGCTCCATATTAAACATTTAAAACATAATTGGGCCATGATATTCCCATACTTGTTTGAATAACTTCAATAAATAATGGCTATAGCATCACTCTATATGGATATTTATAGTAGTTGGCCTAATACATGTATTAAGATGGCAGGCTCTTATTTGTTGTATGTATTACCACAAAACGTACATTACCACATGTAAGACCATAACAAAATGGCTTCATGCATATATAAAGATGCTGTGGGCATATTTTATATAAATATGCAGCATGTACACTGTAAATATGCTCAATTCTGCTTATAGTCATTTGTACCAAGCTTCTTTAGAAAATTACAAAACCACACGTCAAGCAAGATGCGTTTATTTCAGCTAGAGATTTACGAAGGAATTTTGCTTTTGTAACACATGAATTTACTCAAATTAGATGTAGCTCAATGTAGGTCTAATAACTACTCCAAACTGTTTTATAAACTAATCTACAGGATCGTTACCCACTTTATATGGTCAGCTTAGAAACAAAGTGTCATGGAATAATTGTGATCTCTTCAACAGCTTCAGTATAGGTTAATAAACTATACATTTATTATCTACCGTTCATTAATTAAAATCCATTTCGCCTTAAATAGTTCAGAGTTGTTTACGCTCGCCAGACAGATAAATTTTGGTTGAAACTTTACGACCTTGATGATAAACAAATAAAACAATACACGTAATCTAGTTTTACACTTACATTTTTAGAAGCCTACATTCGCGAAAGCCGTTGATTAGGGGACATATCGAAGTTAGATTTAATGAGAAGTGCAGATAAGCACACGTTGGGTTACATAACCCATTTATTGCACTACTTTACTTTACTAGTTTATCCTTAGGGCTGCTTTTCTGGGTAAATAGAAACATTGTAAGAATTTAAAACAAGACCGAACATGAGCATTATAAGGAGCGAGTAGATAAATACATTAGGTAAATTGAGACAATGCAAAAAAAAACCGAACCAGAAAGACGTAGAGAAAGAAAGATGAATTTAAAAAAGTAAGATTGGTTTATATGTACATGTAATTACAAATACACTTGCGTAAACACTACGGAAGCCAAGTGGCACACGAATTTTAATTCGTCCAACAAAATGTTATCGTCTTTTCTTGCCTAGCTAGAAGAAATGTAGTGCTATAAATGAGTTATGTAAACCAATATAAAAATCAACGATCAGAATAATTGATAACTCCTTTTTGGATAGCTGGAGTTTTAGAGTATGCCTCAAGCCTCAAGGGTATGAAGACCATAACAAAGAAGAACATGTGACAGAAGAAAACAAAAAGGTCGTCAAATGACAACAGTACAGTCTATATACCGTATACATAGAATATACACTTGTATACTACAACAGTAAACCAAAGAATACGAAAGAATATTAAATCCAGTTCGTATAGTAAGGTCAAATATTTTGGGCACATTTTGAGAATCAGACACGAGTACCTATTAATATCAGCGTCGTATAAACGTATAATACTTTCGCGGTGATATTTTTATCCAATATGAGTCTGCAGAATACAATGGAACTGCATATTGCAATTCACGATTCTTTCATCTTCAAATCATTTCAATTATGTTTCACCATATGGAATTCCCCAGCGGTTCTAACAGTAGGAAGAGTATATTGCCCTGCAAGAAGTAGAGAAAGGGGAGTAAGAATCTAGAGGGTATCTGTGTACTAAAGGGGTAATGAACGAGAAGAGGGCTGTGTGTTTCTCAGCATGCAAATTCAAAGGAACTGATCTAAAAACAGCTCTGACTGCCTGGCATCATTTGTCTCTCTCCACAATGACTTTATGAAGGCAATTAATAAGACAGAAAACTCGTTTCTAACAAAGAGCTCATTATCTGCTCTTCATCACGGCAAAATGAATGGAATTGGATCAAAATAGCGCGGCTAATTAATTACAAATTGCCGAGGCATGGTTCCAGGCTGAACTTCCCGCTGACAACGGCCATCGAGCTTTTCGTGTCTAATTACCCATTCAGATACCTTGATGCATCTACAGTCGACTGAAAACAAGCATAAACAAACGGCTAAGTATAACAAGGGGCGGGGGCCAATTAATCAGATTACGAAAATAAGCCCACACAAGCATTTTCACGGCTTGTTGTCTTGTTTACGACGTAATTACACGTTCATGCGAAAACTAGACAACCCAAAACCTTGGGCATCACACCGAGATCGAACCAGACACGCTCTAGATTTCTCTCAACAGACTCCATTCACAATAACGAACAACGTGCGCAAGAAATCACTAAACTGGTCTTCCAATTGGTCAATTCTATACAGGAACGTTGATGCAAATCCGGCCTCAACACTCAGAATCTTCACATAATGCATACGTTGAAACGTTGAAGTAACAGAGTTGGAAGTGGTTATTCTATACGAAGAAGAGACCAATCCTGGGTTTTTCGATTTCTTAGCAGTCATCTGGTACGTAGACGGCAGGTTTACACCAGGTTGTTTGGTTGGTTGATGGAGTTTAAGGACGCAAAAGCAGCTGAGTTTACATCAGGAGAGCACATGAACAGCCTTGCCCAAGAAGTTGCGCCACAGGACAGTTGGAAATCATTTCGTCAGGCATCAGGAGTTTGTTGTTGCAAAGCCATGCATTTGGATTAAATGGCTATGCAGAATTACAGTTAAGAAATACTTTGTTAAATTAGTTTACCAAACAAGGCACATTAGGTCTGAGAATTGAACATCGGACAAACCTGTCACTGGTATTTAAAGGTCCGCGTTTCATTGGATTCAACATTCTGTTACCTACGCCATGAAGTTTAGTAAAGCGATTGTATGAATATTTAAAGCATGTGAATACTGTATGAATAAAAAACAGCATCTATGCCAGGCATGCAGGAACTCGAAATGGTGCAGCGTAAAGCTGCTTGATTCGTCACTGGTACACACCAGCACGATGAGAGCGTTTCCCATAAGATCAAGGGCTTCCAGTTATAGGCACCGCGATCAAGACGGGAATACTATAATTTGGTGGATGAAATCTTTACACGAAACCACCGAGGTGGTAGAACGTTACATTCAAACCCTCTTATGGAATTACGAGCTCGTTAAAATCCATAGTCTTTAGCTGAATTGAATTGATCAGCCCAGTGCCTTCATGAAAGTTACATGAGAATTCCATCATCAACAATATTTCTGTTCCACAACCCTATGGTCCCTGCGAGCTTTGGTGGCAGTTGCTGCGAATCAGACTGCGCTCAACCTTCAAAAAGTGCACGTTGTTTCATCAGCGTAATTTTAAAGGAACCTTCACTTCCGGCGTATTTACCTGATTACCGCTTATCTTCCGCTCCAAGTCCCATTCCGACGCGATCAGCCCTGATATGCTCGATACTAAACGCGGCTTCAGTTTTATGCGTTAATTAAGCCCCGGATCTAAATTTGCGCCGCTCGACAACAAAAGCGTTGTTCTCAGAACTTTAATTACGCTCAGTTTCCCCATGACTTCGTCTCAATGGGTTGCCGGTAGCGGGGCCAGCAAGGCCTGAGCCCCTATGCGGAGCAGACGACCATTTTTAATTAAATTAACTCGACTGGCAATCACGTTTGCACCATTGCTAATCGGATATCGTGGCAAAGGTCTCGCCGGTTGCCAAGTTCATTACCATGGACGGTTGGGCCAAAGTTCAATGAGTCCGCAAACCGAAAACAAGCCCTCTGACGAGTTTGAGGGCTCGTAAACGCGTCCGTTTATCGATTTAACTGCCAGTCGTTGTGACAGGATTGTGCCGGTAAGGACGTAAGTGAATATCGCTTCGCATTCAGATAGATGCTTTGTTTGATGCCGATTTAATGGGCCATGGGAATACATCAGAACACGGGCTTAAACTGACCATGGTACAACGCGAGCTTGAAAATGAAAATCTGATGTTGAATTTTAGCTTAAAGTATATGTTAAAGCAGGATTTATATGAGCGTTTTCTTTGGGCGAGCGGACTCATAGTTTCATGCATGGTGGATGCATCTAATCAACCATGTAAGTGCAAGTGAACGTGAAATTATTTTTGAACATTCACACGAAGAAATGAACAGAGATGTTGGCACTATATGGTGTCGCGATGTAATGCCTTTCATTCGAAGGAAAAAGAAGAAGAGGGGGAAAAGCAGGATGTGAATTTTACAGTTTCATCTGCCACCAGTTTGAATAGGATAAAATGTTTTTACGGAACTTTTAGAGTTTAATCTCGCAAATGAACATGCTGATATTTTATTCCATGAACAAGGAACCTTTTCTATAGAAATAGCTCATGGAACACGCTCACATATTAACCACCGACTTTTAAATTATATTCGTTTATGAATATGGTAATATATGAATTGTGTATGTCATAACTGGTCATGCATAACCCATATATGGCTATGTATTGATATTGTCATACATGGCAACTTCAAATAAAGTCATACTGTAATGTACATGTATATGACTACATAAATGACGATAGATTGGAAAAATATCTGTTCGATTTGTTTACTAAAGAATCTCATTACTACTCACTTCCATTGAGCAAATGTATTATATGTTAATATAAATAACATTTTAACTTTAATATAATTTGCTGCATTATATTTTCCAGGTATTATATTTTTCAGAGGGATATGTATGATTCTATCTGTAAATATGTTGGAATATGATAATTATGCAATAATGCAAAACACACTATATGAATATTTATGGACGTATGTAATCCTGGATGTCAATACATCTAAGATTGCATGAAAATATATAAACAGTATATTGGCATATATATATATTAAAGAACATATAGGTCATTTGTGACCAATTTTTGGTTTAACCATATTTGAAATAAGACATTTCAATATATGGTCCATGCTTAGTTTTTCCCACGTGGGATATCTCACAAATTATGCATTTTGCACTAACGACAGAAATTATTAGTCGGGAGTCCGTTACCACATGATATCCCTGCATAATATAAATCATAGGCGACTAATTTGTATTGTGCGGTATTGCGATCGTAATACTCAAATGTTTTTAGAATCGACTTTCTAGGCAATGTTTCCCGAAGGAATCATGCGTTTTTTGTGATCAATGCACAATTTAAAATGCTTCAATTCGTTGTTATGGCTGTAAATTCTAGCACTTTTTTGACTTGATTGCCTATTAGTAGAAGTTCACGATTAGCATCGATTAAGCCACTCAATGGCAGTAACATATGTAATCCAACAGTAGGCATGACAAAGTTTCAGAAAATGAAGGAAATCTAAATTCTCCAAAGATTTAGAAAACGTTGGGAAATCGGTACTTCATTAATACCAATTCTGCTCCTTCCCTACACTTCAGTGGCATATTTTACGCCGAAAATAGAGCGCAGTCGAATTAAAAATGAACAACCTGTGCTGCACAGTATGAAGGTTTGACATGACACAGCGGAAAGCAATAAATCAACTGACTTTAACAAGAACTATGGAAATTGAATTGTGAATCAGGAGAGGAAGCGGAACACCATTTCCATGCAGAACCCCAGAGACTGCGTTAATTCCGAAAGCTATCTGCATGATCCTACTAGGCTAACTTATGTGCAGTGATATACTTTACAGTCAGAGTGGTAGAAGATTTTTCACATCCATCGCCCACGAGAGTGACAAGACGGCTGAGCAATTGAAAGTGACATATTCGCTAAAAGCACCAAAGCTCTGTTCTCAGTCAAATCAAACCGTTCCAGAAATGTAATTAGCACGCATAATTGAGTGCAATTACTTATCCAACGCCCACATGACCTGACCGAATGACGAGAACTGAACATGGCAGAGGCCATCAGGCAACAGTAATTAAAACTGGCACCAATCAACAACTGGTCAGGAAGTACAAGAGAGCAACTAAAACAATGAAATTTCCTTTATACCCTTCTATTTGAAATGTGTATTAAATAGAATACCGCAACCCATGATGCATTTAAAATGTATTTAAAATACGTTTAATTTATAAAAATGTTTTAAAATAACGGTAAGTGGATTTAATGGCAAAGCTTTTCAAAATTATTACAACCCATCTTTCAAATGACCTGAAATGCATTAAAAAATGGATCTATGAAAAAGTATTTCAACATTTTGCACTGAGAGCTTATTAAATAAGAACAAGCGTTTTATCAAAGTTGCTGTATTAATTAAACGTTGTTAATTTAAATTTCATGAATATAAAAAAGCTAATAATTTCGTTAATAAAACTGTGTTTTGACAATTTCGATTTAAGATAAGTGTAAAAATCTCTTATAATATGCGACATGAACAAATAAACTATTTTCTTGTTTGAATACATAGATGCATATATGCAGCTTCAAAGGCCTCATAATTTATGTAACGAGATAGGGTGCTAATCTGTAGGATATTTTGTGTTATTTAACAGTACACTGGAGATTTTCTAATTAGATTTAATTTGCAAGTATTAATATAAATTAAATTGTACAATGTATTCGTTTCGCATACAGTATTCCCCATTCATGTACATAGTTGTTACTTTAGGAACTACGAATTTCAATGGGATCAATTATGGGCAAACCAGTTATTATTTTATGTTTAAACCTTATCTCACAACATAGACATCCACTAGATGTCAATTCAAATGCTTTAAAATCCTAAAATCCAACCTGCATTGTTTCTTGCAGACATGCCAAAATGCAATCTTTTTTGAAATCAGATCAATATAAGATTCTTATAAGCCTTATTTGCAACTTTTACTCAGAAAAACGGCATTTGACCAGTTGCAAATGAAGTGATTGTATGCCCTTGTTAACAGTGGCCTACGCTGACTCAGGATATCCGGCAAACAAAGTCAACATGAAATAAGAAAACTATTGATCATAATAGATGCCTACACACATGAAATGAATCACATATGTTAATCATATATCTGAATTACAAGGTTGAGAAATTTACAAATATGACAAACTTATAGAAGAAGTGCAAACTTTGAAAAAGTCATTTCTTGGCAACCAGAAGTTGTGAAAGAATCGAAATACCTTCTTCGGAGTGAAATAAATCTGGCAAATCCACTCATTCGTTCTAGCGGGAGTAGTTTACCATTGCAATCGCCTGCTTTATGGCCATCTTAACCAGCTTTGATCTGGATCAGAATGCGTCAGGGCAAACGAACTGATCGCGAGGCTCGCAAGCGCATTTAACCACTTCCAGTCACTTCAACGGTTTCCCCAGAAAAAGACGGAGCACCGACAGAACGCCGATTAGAATTTTACGACCAGTAATGAAATCCGGTTTAGAACCCCTAACTACGCAGACGGCAAAAACCGCGCTGCCAAGAAGCCGAGGCGGGTGAATATTTCTCGGGTGATGAATGTGGCATGACGAAGTCGCGCGCGCAGCGCTCCCGCAAATTGGATTTTTACTTAAAAATCAACACCAGCGAAAACTAATTACTCGCTTCCGCGAATTAACTGCCACATTAGCTCAAATTAAAATGGCGGCCGGGGCCATAAAGCACGCGCCGAATTGATGGAGTCGGTCGGCGGGACTCCATGAATCAGGCGTGGGGAGAGCGGGAAACGGTTGACTGGTAACACTGCACGCCAACGAACCAGAATATCGTAAAACAACGGGAGAGCAGGCGTCTGAAGAGACAGCTTCCTCCAGCGCTGCTCCTAAGCCACGGGATGGCGCCACCCAGCTGTTCTCCATACGAGCACTTGATATCTTCCGCCATCACAAGAGCAGAACTTTCGACAGTTCAGAAGGATGCCTAACCAAAAGGTCGCATGGCATTGTAGGGGCCCCTACCTGTTTTAGTGGACATGGAGCAATTGTGACACCTATTGACTTTGTGGAGTTAAAATCGACTCTCCAATACAACGCAATGCTAATGTGAAGCATCAGTTTGTAGTAGTTTAAATACCTGGCTATTTCTTGATTGGATGAAAAGTGTAGAAAAACCGCAGATATCCATGGGGGGAAATGATTAATACCACTACCGTAATGCAAACAGGGTCATGTGCAAGGGAGAAGGGAAGGGGGAAGAAGTTGGTGACGAAATCCCCCCTCTTGGAAAAAGAGGAAAATGACCATAGAAACCGCCGAGAATTGTTGAAATTTCGACCAAAAGTTGATTTTTGGCACTTGATTCGTAATGTTTTGGCACCATTCATTTAATAGGCTAACATAGCAGCTGCTTTAAAGGCCTGCAAGGAAACAGCAAACAATTAAATAACGCACGGTTGTGGCTAGATTATCCCGATATCATTCTGAAAAGACAGTCGATTCGGGTTTTGAACCCGCCGCGATTTTCTATCATAGTAAACATTCATCATGTAAATATTTTCGGAACGCCTTCTAAGCTAGTTGTCCGGGACTAGGTTATACATTATTCTCAATTAAATGTAGTGATGCTTAAATAATGAGAAGTCTTTTATTCCAAAATTATTTATAGCACATTTGTTGGAGACTTCATCAAAATTAACCGATTCAAATGCGCTTTCGCTACTCACTATTCAAACTGAAAAGAAATTCATATTAGTGGCACAACGCAGGCCTAAAAGGTAAGATCTGCTGTTTTGATTTGTATGTGCAAATGAAATATGCCATTTTCCTCACCTACATAAGAGTAACTCAGAATTTTATAAAGGCCAGTACAAAACTTTAAAAAAAGTTCGGCCAGTGTATGGCCATCTAAACGGAATAAGAGAAGCGGTTATTCCTATCGGTTAATCACAGTGAGATAAATATTTTTGGGCTTCCTCGGGCGAATAATGATAATAGTTTATTCCCAAAAAGGGAAAGGTAAGTGATGGATACAAAAACACTTAAACACCTCCTAAAACAACACACAGTATATAAAACCAAAATGCACCGCAACAATTATTACATGATTTTAGGTTTGCAATTGCTATAAAAATACGTGATCTAGATCAAGGACTCAAAATTCACATCTTGCAGTTTGGAACTAAAATCCTTAAGGAAACTAGCAGTTACAACAGAGGCAGGTAATTTATTCCAGTAACGGCTAACTCTAGATTGGAAAAAGAAATGCCTACAACCTCTCGTTGATGTGGACGAAATAAGTTGTTTTGAATGACTTCTAGATGCAGTATTATTACCAGCGAATTTAACTAAAGATGGGGAACCTTCAAACGTTAATCTGTTAAGATATTTGAAACATGTTGAATATCTCCCTTCTAACTGGTCGGATGTTTATTATCAATGAAATTGGACACTTTGATGACGATAAATCAACGTGAAAAACATTTCGAGTTTTTAAATTATTTCTAACGAGAATGCACTGATCGCCTTGCTAACGTTCAAGCGCGAACGCCCTCTGCAATCATTAACTTTACTAAATTCTTAACTTAGCCCCGTCGTAAATTGAAACGTTTTATGGAACATTGGGCAACAGCGCAAGTGATTGCTTTAATGTATTCGCTGGCACTATTCAGTAAATGGACACTGTCACCGAGTGGGAAACACTCGATGGGTCAAAGCTTTTATTTTTTTTCGATTGGTCACTTAATGCTAATTGATATATATTGAGCCCCAAGAAACGGAATTTCCTCATTTATCACAATTCTCAATTTTGTCAAACGGAGTTTTTAAGCTGACTTTTTGGAGCAGTGATTGCGCAAGGCGTTTAACATGGGTGATATTTCAACTACTTTCTGGATTTCGAACAACGAAGAATATTGATTAACAGAGCAATTGACTCACCCACGAAAAGGTCCATGAAGAATGATTTTTTGTCGGGATATTGGGCAATGGGATATCAAACCAAGTATAAACATTAACCAAAAATGTGTATTAATAAAAACGATGGATCGTAAAAACGAACAGATCAATATGCTTTCAATTTTGTAAGGTCGTTATAATATGCTGAACACCAAAGCCATCCACCTCGGTGTCTCACTTAAGCAACGTCGTTTAATTTCACTTCTTTCTTCAATTTATACGATATTTATTAAAAATGTCAATTCAATGAAATGCTTCCAGATAAGCTATGCGGTTAACAACCACCCTGTACTCGTCATGCGAAGCGTAATAATCTGTATCCCCCAATGGTGCATCAAAAGCGATGTGTTTCTGTTGAAAGCTTGGAATCTGAATCCCGCCGATAGCAAAATGCCAAGAAGCGAAGTACAAAAAAAAAACAATTCATTTTTGCCTCCAATAAAACGTGACAGTCCAATTAAGTTCTGTCAAGACATTAGAAACCAATACTATAAAGTGTCTTTCCAGAGGCGGCAATACAGAAACTAGAATCAAATATCGCCTTTGACGATCACTGGCAAACTTTTCAGCTACCAAAACGTCCATCAGTTAAAATCTACAAAAATTGCCTTGTAAAACAATGAGAGATTTCTTGGTGAAAAAATGGAAAATGCACAAAATATTAATGAAATAAAATTAATGCATCCAATGATGAAACCACTAAAATAAAATCCGACAGAAAGTAAATACGCATAATACCCATTTCACAGTAATTCTATGTACGGTAAATTTATCCGTATTCATCTATCTCGACGACGTTTCGAAAGACGTTTCCGTCGAACAGCATTTGATATTGAACCTATGTTTGCGTTAAACTTTAATGTTTAGCTTTCAAATATAAGGCTTGGGAATTCTAAATATCTAAATGTCATTGTGTTTATCCTTAATTCCAATTGTAACTATTTTTTACAATTCTTGTGCAC
>JAQIXS010004049.1:0-16218 GCA_034700785.1 Rossiulus vilnensis
CAAGGGAATTGACCGAAAACTAATGACGTCAAATTTCAATAAAAATAACGGCATTTCCAAGCTGAATTCTTAGCCTCGAAGCACTTTTCATCAACAGCTACAGTATTAGTAGAACGTGTACAAAAAAACCGTTTCTATTGCCCAAGATTGTAATTGTAACTCAAGTAAGTTATTTTTTTTAGCACACAAGCTGAGATAGCTGAGATCTACACTGGCCAAAAGCAGGAAGGAAGAGGCGCCTCTGATTTTAGCTCATGAATGCGTTCGTGTGTAATCTTAATTGTGAATTTAATCTGGCGTATGGTACATTCTTGTTTATAATTGGCTTGTGTAAACCATCAAATATGACATGAAACGGGACTCAAGCCAAAAAAGCGAATCAGATTAGTAGAGGAACGTTTTAAGCTGAGGCGGCGCAAAATAGACCAGCATCCCTCTCTCAAGATTTATTCTTCCAGTCAAGTCTTAAATTTAAGGGAACGTCCATGACTGTCAGTTGAACAATAGCCCGTGTTGTAATTTTAGAACTCCAGTAAGATTAGTAGAGATTCCCAGACTATGCCGCTAGAGATTGGTCTTACCCACTGGAAATGTAAAAGTCACATCAATAAATTTTTCTTGCGAATGCTTATTTTTGGGAAAAACGTTTTCGTTAATCTTAATTTGTACTGTTTCAAACAATAATATTTATTTTTATGAAATAGGAACATCTCTATAAGCTTTAACCTACTTCATGGTCATTTTCAAGGAAATAATGTGGACATCCATTAATAGTCCTCTCACAATAATCACCAAGATCAATAGTGAGCTTAAAAAATGGATCATATCACCGTGAAATCGAATATAAATTTATACAGGGTTCCCACAACGTTTTTAAAATGAAATTCCCTGGCTTTCCAGGTTTTATGCGACCTTTTTGTATTTTCCCATAACCAAAAAAAAACAAAAACGTATCATTCCCATTCTTTCATATTCACACACAAATGATATTTCCAGTAAAGTAGTAAAAAATTCAACTATCACCATCTTATTAGCATTTTAAAGATTTGAATAGTAGAGTAGGCTAACTGTTTCCTGAATAGCTATGGCGAATTCTTAGGGAATTTAGTAAATTAATATCGTTTATGTACTTGGCGAAAACAGGCAGCTCGGGACCCACAACTTCATACAATATTTCGTTGCCATGAAAAGTAAAACAAGTTTTATGTGCTAAAAATATGTTTTAAATTATGTATTTTAGTCTATATTTTACGAATAAAAATTACTGAGAAACAACTGTAAGAAGAGAACGCCGTAGGCATAATGGTTTTAAAATCAAGATAACAAATCGTATATTTTGGATCACATTTCTACACAAAATTTGCTTAAAAAGTTTTCATTGGAACGCAGTAGGTACATTTTTTTAAAAACAACGATGTTTAATAATTGATTTTAGCCTACGCTTCTAAACAAAACATACTTAGAAATATTAATTAATGGAACGCCGTAGGCAAATTTAAAAAAAGTCAAATCATCAATTTTGACCTAGGTTTCTGTACAAAATTAACGTACTTATAGATTGCAAAGTGTACATTTTGACCTACATTTCTATCCACAATTTTCTTAGAAATGTCCATTAATCAAAGGAACGCCATAGGCAAAAAGTTTCAAAAGATTAATCCCAAATTATAAATTTGTTTATAGTTCGCTTAAGAAAAGTACTTAGAACACCGTAAGCAACCGAAATGTTAGATCCTGAAAATTTCCATGACCAATATGAGAAATTCCCTGACTTTTTCCATTACGAGCCAAATTCCCTGACTTTCCAGGTTGTGAGAACCCTGTTATTAAAAATTCCATATTTAGCCTATTAGCCAAGCTCGGAAGAGGAGAATATGGATGCCAACACGATTTCTTGTTTTGAACATGTAAGATACATTTATTAATGTTGTTCAATTGACCTTTTGTTTTGCTTTAAACGCTTTAAATGCTTAACTGGCATATTTCAAACGCCTACTATGTTACAAAAAATCATCTTTGATTAAAAGCCAGCTTTAATACTTAAAGAAAAACGAAATTGATTCCACAGTCAGTGCAAATGGAAGCACTTAAAATTTAAATCCTCAACATAGAATAAAAAAAAAAGGAAACGTGAAATGGGATTTGAGGATTGATCTCGACTGACTCGATAAAAATTCCATTTAATGACAAGATTAAGCTATAAATGGCTATTAATATCGGTTAATTTATAAGGACACATTTATTTTTGCGATATCCATATCCATAATAAACCCTGCAATGATCCAGTTGCAATGCTTTTTGCATAACAAAATAAGGACAAATTTGATAAATCACGTTTTCGATGTTATTTTTCCGATTTGATAGAAATAATTCACTCACAATGGCAAAATGAGATCCAAGGGGAAGTTATAGGAAATATCAAGAAATTGCCGAAAAGATAAAAATAAAACGTTATTAACTTTACTAACCCCCACCTCTTTATTTTCAAATAACAAATACATAACATGGTGCTATTGATATGTAAATATTTCAGCTCTTAAAATACATTTATCAGTCCTCATTTTTTTAGGGGTTACGTTTGAGTTCCTTTTGAATGAAGATTGCTAGAAACTGATTGACACTAATGTTATGCATATTTCAAGTTAAAAAAAATTATTCCCTTTAAATATTTCTTTCATAATAGATACAGCTAAGTCCCAACAAACTGGCAAGCTGACTGCATTTGTAGTTATATGCAAATTTTAATATCCCAAGGTTAATAAAGCGTTTCATCAGGTCATTTCAACGAGTGCTTCAAAAGATAAAAAAACCGAATTCCCCAAAATAGTACTAACAGTTCGCAAGTTTTCTCATGTGAACAGCCCAGTTAAGCTAATGCATTCTTTTTCTCCGTTAGATTCGACCAAAAGTTGCTTTCTTCTGCCAACGAGGAAAAGGGATATAAGCTAAAAATACACGTATCATCATTGCATGTTGACAAGAAGAAAAACCTTCCCTAATACCTTGTAATGCATAAAAACAGCTGCTATTTTAAACGGGAATTATTCCTGACAAGCTAAGGTAAGCAAACAGTAAATTAAATCAAATAAATACAGTATTTTGTCGAATTTTTAACCTACATGTTCCTAAGTTTTTATGTTGATAACATTTATCGCTTTGTTGATTTAGCAGAAAAACAAATTCTATTCCGTAAAACTTGTTATAACGGATAAACCCACGTTTTATTTGAGAACAACTATTTATATCAATGTTTGATCATGTAATTTTAATACACCATAGGCCTACATTTAAGAGTGGCATTCGTAAGAAATGTTAAAATTTGCACAAAAAATTCACCAAACTGTTTTTTAATGTTGTTCAGTAGATTTTTTTAGACGCACAAGAGCCAATTAGTAAACAGAACTGTATTAAATATACTGTAATTATGGAATTTAAATATAGGCCTACTTAATTTGTAGCCTGCATAAGAAAATTATACGCAATGTGTACGATTATTTTTGACTTCTAAGTATCAGTTTGCAAATAATTAGTTTCCAGAACGTATTATTCTTGCATCTTAGCAAAACGCAAATCACTATTTAATTAACCAAATTATTAAACTACTGCAAAAATATCCCAAGAGTATTCCTTGAATTTTGCATGTCTTTGCTCACCCTTAAACATACTCAATTCACTGAATCAGCATAAATGAGCACCAAATACCTCTGCAACAATTTGTTTCCAAGCAGCAAGCATTCAATTATCATGTTCTTTATCAAGAAAAACATATTGCAAGAAAATGGATCCGTACAAGGGAAGATTGAAAGGAAATTACTTATTATGCGTATGGATTCCTGTTATTTTTGTCACATTACCGAAAATATTAATAATGCGGCCTATTTGGGTAAACGAATCAATAAACCTCGAAAAACATTTACAACGTATCATAAACAAATGAAATTAATGACCTATTTTTTGCCACTAATGAAACTGGCCGAACATAAAATAACTGCAATAACAAGCGTACGCTTCTCAGGAGTTCGTTTAATCTCTCGATTATTAAATGGGAACGATTTTGCCATGCCTAATAGTCATTTGCTCGCGTACGTGTAGGCGTGTCTGAACCTGACTGATTGCGCAATAAATTTAAGGCAATTAATTGTCGATAGCTTACCTCCATGGTCTGTGAATGGTGCATGGCTTTAATGGCGTTGATGGCACATTGTCGTGAAGCGTATGTTACAAAGGCGCATCCTGGAATTTTAAAAATGGAAAATCACGATAAATAATCACCGTTTTCTATAAATAATTTCTCCAATTAAAATCATGCATCGCGATGATTAACGATAGCAACGTTTTTAATTACAAAAAAAAAATAACAATCCCAAAAAATTTTAAGGTTAAAAAACGGGCTGCACAAACAACGGTTATCAGGGATCATCATACATAACAAATGCTTGAATCAACATTAATTGGATAGCACTCGTCGTAAACGTTACTGCACGATGACAAGGAACGGAATCAATGGACCAGATGACTGGTGCTCAATGTTATCGAAAATTAACGTTGAAACTTATCAACTGAAAACCTAATAAATTGGGTGTAATATGGATTTTATCCCCTTCCACAGCACACTGATTTACTCACAGAAGGTTGAAATGGGTGTAAGATTTAAAAAAAAAATCATAAACGATGAACTGGTATCGGGAGAATTTAGGAAAAGAAATTCTCAAACAAAACGCAAGCAAGTAATTTCCGAAATCTCAAAAATACAAAACCTACTTCAGGAAAGTACTAGAAATGTACAAGTGATATACACGGTCTAGAAAACAATCTGGGAAATCAACCATCCGTAACTGTAGCTGTTTAAAACAACTATGAAATATTAGAAATCGTCACCAACAATAAACTACCGGTATCTTTTCCTTAATAACGTTGGGCAGTTAGTATATGAAAAGCCAAAATCATGTTCCAAACCAAAAGTTCCAAATTATGAAACTTTCCTTGGCAGCCGTATTTCTAATACACTGTATTTATCTAAAATGTGCAAAATCAGGTTAAAATTATCAGGACGTAAACACCGAGACAAGCCTAATGAGCTCGGAAGCACCTAAAAAACCTCATGGAATCACATCACAGGAACTTTGAAATATCGCCCAAAATATCCGCCATGTGATACCCCAACAGCTGCGTCATATGGTGTGGAAATGATGCGAAATGGCACGCACGCTTACAAGAAAGTAGGTCCCACAGAGGCTCCGTATGAGCCCTTTATGGTGCTGCTTGACTGGGGTTCCCAGATCCATCATTAACTTAAATCTGTTCAGACATGCGACGGGCGTTCTACATTGATAGAAAAGTAGCGTAATCTGCTACATACGGATCGCTTTATTTCTAAAAATAATAGCGAATTCAGGGGAGACCAGGTAATCAGCCTAGTAACCATTATAAAATGCAATCGCGCATAATACCATCCCATGGGGAAATGTAGGAACATAAACATAAAAAACGAAAACTGACAAAATCTAAAACTGATCCAACTTATCCTAAATGAGCTCACGGACTTATATCAGAAGAGCCAAAAATGGAGATGCAAGAGCAAAACGCGAGATTTGATATTTCACCTCATTATTTAAGGATTTTAATTCGAGCCTGATTCTCGCAGGTTGAAAATGAAAATAACATTAACGAGAGGGAAAAAATGTTTTACTCAAGATGTTGGCAAACGTTTCAGAATATGTGAAAAAAAAAACTTGCTGACGTTTTTAATGTACATGTATTCATTCTGCTGATTTCTCATACAATGGATTTTGTAGGAATATTTTTGTGGCTTTAAAACTAGCAATACTTGTTATCATTATTTACATTTTTTTTTCTTTTGATGATGGGCTATCACAAGTTACAAAACCATGTCATTATATTATACATTGTTTTCATTTTAGAATTAACTGTATTTCAATGTAATTATTGTCATTTATTTATCAAAAGACATTGAAGACGTCTAAACCAGGCTTAACAGACTCATTTCTTTTCGACAGAAATAAATGTAAAACAGAATTTTTTTCAGATAGGCCTATGCCATTCATGTGCATTAAAAATATCGCCATCCTAAATATAGATCCATCTTCGCTCTATTTTGCTAAGTAAACAGTTTATTTATTCGGCAAGCTCTAACAAACAATTCAGTAGAAAATTTAATGGATTCGTGAAACTACCGAAATAAACGGAAATTATTTACAAGCAAATTGACAAAATTAAGCAATGGATATTGCATCCTAGTATTCAAACAAACTTTTTGCAAGACACTTATTTTTAATGCATACAAAAGATAAAATCAAGACCTCTTTAAGCTAAGTGCCTACAAAGTTGTGGCCAATCTACATTGTATGACAGCATTTTAAATGCAAATTCTCCCATAGCCTCCTCCATAATACATTAAAATCCATTCCATGTTAGACAACAATTGAAGCTATAATCTCAGAACTTCTTTCCTAAAAGCGCATTTAACATTCTTTCAATGTTGTCATTCAACCACAAAGATCCCATAAAAATGTAAACTAATGAAACCACTAAGTAATATTGTCGTGTTGAAAACATGATAATTAAGATTAAATGGCAGAAATGTTATTCCAAATTCAGAAATATGGAGTCGATGTTATCCGAAGTCACCAATAAAGAAAAGACTAGCACACTTATTTATCGAAACCAGAATGAAGTTAGAAAGAAAAATACAATCGATTTGATTATGTTTTGATATATGAAGCACAGGTTTATTAGGCAACCACATTTTTAATACTTCACAAAGATACCAAAAAGCATTGTCTGTCCAACCGTTGTCAGCTTTGCTCATGTCTTCAAGCCGTTGATGTCAATTTGCCAATTTTGATTGTCCAAAAGATTTTAAAACTTAAGGTTCTGTTCACGCATCCAAGTCATATCCAGTTTCAAAATGATCACCGCTCAAAGTGACCGCGCGACTACTATTACCAACATCTATAAAACGTCATCTATTGTCAGCAATGCTCAGCACTCATTTGTGAGGACTATCCAGTTTGGTCAAGCACTAAAGATCATCAAACCACAATAAATGGAGATGAACTGCATGCACTGCATAAACAGAAATATTTGGAAAATTTATCGAGAAAATCGCGCAGATTAATGCTGCGTCTCTTTCACAAAAATGGGACGACAAGACAAAGAATATTTAATAAATAAAAACGATCAAGCTTACCCTTACCTTTGCTTTGGCCATTGGAATCTCTCAAGACAGTACATTCCTCAATGCCTCCGTATGCCGAGAACATGAGCCGTACGTCGCTCTCATTGCACTTCTTCGACAACATGCCAACGAACAACTTCCGTTCTGAAAAAAAAAAAACAAGAAAAGAGAAAAAAAATTAGCGAGAAAACAAAATGCTGTACACTACTACTTAAATACCAGAAAAAAGGATCCGTCAAAAACAAACATGGCAACGCATTACATTCAAGAACATATTAGCATAGAACACAGCACCTCTTTAAGCCTCTTTAAACCTCCTTGCACAAGTTCAGCACATCACAGAATTTTCATTCAGGTCACGATAAAATCAACACCATTAAGCCTAATACACTTGTAGATGCCATTAATAGGTCACAACATGGTTGCGAAATATTAAAGTTAATTCGACATGATTCATGGCACATAAAGCAGAAAATTTACCACATTGCACCCACACTTCAGCAGTGAAACAACCCAACTAAAATATGCTTTTTGAGAGAAATGCTAAAAACTGGTTTCGAACTTAACTTACTCGCACGTTTAAGAGTGACACAATTGCTGGCTAGCGCAAATGGATTATGAAGTTAACTTATTGCATTTTTTATTAGAATAGAGTGAAGTTCATTTGTGAAGTAAATTAAGCAATTCCTCCAAAAATACTGAAGGTTTATACCATCAATTACTAGCATTGTACTGGCACTATTCAGCAGTGCCTTTTTACTCTTAACACAGACACGAACAAAGTACTTCAAAGTACAAAAACAAACAAATATGAAAGTAAAACTTTCATACACAGCAGTATATAGTACATGCGTACATGCATTTGTATTAACAAAGGTCCCTTACATCTCGTTAAAAGTAAGCAGATTAAGAAAAAAAACTTTTCGCGAAATAATGGCATTTCATTTAAATGTAGCTAGCATTTTGCGAAAACAGCAATGATGCTCATACGATAAATAACATTAGCTTAGTATAGTTAATCAGCCTGTCTTGGTAAGCGCCTTATCTACAAGAATTACTCCACAAATTGCGATTTCCTAGAACTACATTTACACTAATGCGTCTTCAGTTGAAAACGCATAAGGACATATTCATTTGATAATCCATTGGTAATTCATCTGACAATTACCGGTTCAGAGAAACAAATTATAAAAACCAAAACAAATGTGCACGTATTATTTTATCAAATAAATCACTTCCATAATTAATGTATACCACATCTAATTGCCAACCATTCTTCAATGACGTTCGTCTCAAATAATGAACAGCACCTCCTCAAGTCAACGATAACGTCTTCTCAAGTTAATGAAGTCTCTCCTTAAATCAATGAAATTGTTCTCAAACCATGGAAAGCCTTTCCAAACCTAAACCACAAGTTTTCCTTAGCCAGAAGAAAATTTCTCCTTAAATAAATGACAATACCCCTCCAGACTCTGGCAGCGTCTCCTTAAATCAATCGGTAGCCACAAACGAGCATATTTGGACTACAGAGAAATATTTTCACTTTTTATTCGTCGTATTTTCACCTACAACCAATGATAATCCAACTCGAGTAACTGACAGCACCTAAAACCATGGTCAGTTCCTTCTCAAAGTATTATCAGTTTTTTTCTAGCCAGTGTAATTTCCTCCTTGAGGCACCGGCAGTCTTTCCTGTTCAATAACTTTAATTGATACTTCCTTTTAAGAGCTTCTGCAAACTCCACAAACAAGGCATTGCCGGTGCTTCTTCACGCACAGTCCTTCCTCAGTCCACGGCACAAGTACACCAGTGAATTGATGTAAAGACCATGAAACCTGCAGTGATATTTTTGAGCATAAGTCGAAATTCCCGTTAAACCCTTCAAAACTTGACAGCCACTTACATTTTTCCTTAAGAAATGTATAAATAATTGCAAATCTGATACCCCTGTTACCGATTGTAAATCAGTATCACCCAATACAACAGTCATCGGCAACTGTAACACCAAGCACCACCCTAAAACAATGTTATCGTTTTCGAAATGTTTCCACCAAGTGTGAAAATAAAACAGTTTAAAGTTCTTTTTTTAATTTTGTAGGTTTAATTTACGAATTTAATACGAGTGTATTTTATTTTAAAAATAAATACAGTTTGGTTTGGAATTCCTCAAATAACCGTTTGGAAAAACTGAGAACGAAAAACAAAAATATTTTGTGATAATCGGAGAATATCACAAATTCATTTGTGGGCAAATACATCGCCTACGTGTAAGTTGTAACTATGGCAACTGAGTTTAAGGGGGAAAATTTTCAAACAAATCCCTGGATGCTTATAGAAAAGGGCAGTGACTTAAGGTTGATCCTCAGAGAGGGGAGTTATAACTAGACATACAGAATATAAATAGAAGTTAATGTGCAGTACACAAGGAATAGAGATGCTCACAAGTACCCCCGTTCCTCGATGCCCACAAGAAAATTAAAAGTTCAGAGACAGCATTTTGGTGCGGGAGGGAAAAAGAAAAGAGACTTCAAAAGAAGCATCGTGAATATGCAAGTGCCGAACACATGGAAAATGAACCAGGGTTTAACGAATCAGATGCCATTTTTGAGAGCACTCATGCAGTCCAGTGCATGTACTCTGCACAATTTGTTCACTATGAATAACATAGTGAGGAATGGGACTTTCTTAAATTTGTGTTAGATATGGACATTCGTCAACGGCTTGTCATAACTTTTTATCTCTGTCAATATATGACAGCAATATCGTTTTCGCGAAAATGGACTTTGGCATTTGCATCTTAGAACGAAGAAATGTTAACAAGGAACTATAAAAATGTCATTTTGGATAAAACATGTTAATTTAATATGGAGTTTGGACCGTTCATGTTAGTAACATTATAACATCAGTTTTATTCTTATTGAAAATAGCGTCCCCAAAGTAGGATCCCCAAAACTGGGACAGAACACCTGGACAGAAACCCCAGAAAACTTGGTTAAAAAACGTAATTACAATTCAGTGGTTGTTGGTAAGAGACTCCGATTAACTTTCATAACATGAATCTGGTATTTCGGAATGTAACGCCTGTTACACTAACCAGAGGTTGGCGAATTTCGCCTTAACCAAACAAGGGACTGTTCTTACAAACATGATATCATATTTTCAAATTACATGTACGCGAAAAGCAAACAATGTCATTACGTCAATAAATTATTCAACGATGGCACTTAATGGCCGGAGGTCTGTGTACGCCACGCATTTTAACTATACATCAGCGGAAGTCTTCTGCGCAAGTAAGCAACACTTCACTTGCTAAGCAGATGCTAAAGTAAACAACTTCAATATGCAAACTACAAAATTCAGCGAGGTCAATTATTTCCAGTTAGATATCGCTCCAGCAATTCAATTCAGCTCAGTACCCAACTATTAATAAACATATGTAATGTGGGGGGGGGGGGTGTAATCTATCAACCCATGTTATTTTTCATTATTTTATTCAACGGTTATCACCGCATTTTTATGGTCACAATCACTATGGTGAAACTTGATTCCTGTTAGCTTAGGGCTATCTTTTGGAAGAGAATTCAAATGTCTATTGGCATGCAAGAAATAAGACCAATCGCATGGATCCGAACGAATTGTTCGGATTTCCTTCTACCATCTCCATGGTTTCGTTTAAAGATTTCCTCCACCAAATTAGTATTTCCAGGCAAAGTAACGTTTTCAGAAAGTCCCATGTACTGAGTCTCATCGAACGAATTTGGAATAATTTTAAACAAAACGTCAAAGAAATATCAAAACTGTCACGAATGCACTTCTGGAACGTCAGTGTTAAATTTATCCTATATTGGTAGTCCAAAAAAAAACCCCAATACTATAATAGTGATACCACTATGCATACTGACACCAATAGTCTAAAAACTATATTTACAGTGATATCACTAACGTTATTGTGATATCAGTATACAATTATAGTGATACATGTATTAGTAGAGAATCACATACTGATCTTTTCACCAGTTATTTGTTGGTTAGCAACGAAGAAAGCAACAAAGCTGTGGTTGAGCGAATTAGTAATAAAAGTAGTGAGTGGCCAGTGTTACAATACCTGGCACATAGTACACTAAGGGTGCACTGATGACGTAGGGGGAGGGTGCAGGGGCTGTGGGCGCGGGCCGTAAACTATACACGTACATCCGTTTTTGCTTCATCCCCAAACTTCCTTGAAAATATCCATCCGGAGTGAACGAAAACCCAGCAACGAATGGACCCGGGACGCGATCGAAGTAACATGAGTGGCGCTCTCGTTTCGGGACGAGGCTCGCCCCTGGTTCCTCCTCCTTCCTCTCTCTCATCTCCCCATTATACGCTTTTTGCCCACGCAACATTTTTATCATTTTGCTTTCTTCCATCCATCGCACACAGCCACTTAAAACATCTGGGTCTCGCGTGGCACGTCTAGGTATAATCTTAAGTGATGGGGGGCGAATATATATTTAAAAAAAACCAGGATCAGATCCGCTCAGTTTAGCCCGAAATCGGCCAGTTTGTTTACTGTTGCTGTTTCGGCTCATGAACCCTACCGGGTAAGCAATAGTTTTAAAAAATATTCTTAAACCTTTCCATGCAAAATGATCACCACACTTCTTGTTTGCATCTTTATGGGACTTGTGGGACATACTTTCGTACAACTAAGCAGATAACAACCGTCTTGTTTTTCGCCGCTTTGGGGCCATTTGTGCGATCGAAAGAATGACACAATACGCTTATTAATGCGCAAACATGAAATAAAAGTTACACAAAGAATGGCACATGGCGCCTAATAGGTGGCCTAAGAGCTGGGTGCAACTGAGGCGTTATGTGGACTGCAGTTGGAGGATTTGCACATATGAATATTAAACATTTCAAAAAGTAAATACTCGATAATCATGTTATAATATTTACCTATAGCAGGCTGACCTATAACGAATTTCCTTATATTTCTACTCCCGTACAATGTATTTATTGTTCCTGTACATTTCATAAGGATACCCAGATAGAAAAGTCAAAATGGCCATATATACTATTACTGGCCATGTATAAGTCCATATATAACCATACATGTATACTGACATCGTCATACATGTACATGGCAATGTTACATAAAGCCATACATGTCTGCATACATGGCTAGATATAGAAAATGTATTGGCAATATAATAAGAGACTATCATTACTACGGTCACTTAAGCAAGTGAAAACATAAACAACATTTCAACTTTATTATATGTTATTGTGTTGTAGTTAGCCATATCTGAAAATGTGTAGGTTGTCGTATAATAGAGTCAAGAGTTATATGCAAGAATGTAACAGCATACACTTGCATATGGATATATATTCATGATTTTATGGACTTATATAGGCGGTATTTGGACATATACGGTTGTTGTTGGAAACTCCCCCTAAACTGACAACGCGGCTTGAAGAATGCTTGTTTTGGACTCGGGCTGCACTCCCCAGCAGATGTCGTTGTCTTGGTAACGGCTCAAACCTCGGGGTCAAGGGTTTTTAGGAGAGACTCGGAGAAAAATCAGCTGCACAGGATGGTAACTTGAGAGGACTTCAACTTTTGGGGTCTTGTAACGCAAACGCACGTGGCATAAACTCTCCACGCAATTACAGATCAAGGTCAATGGTCATTGCGATACGACTGAAAATTGGGGGGAATTTTCTAAACAAAAAATATCTTACTCTAGTTATTCACTCCACGTTGCAAAAAATGTTTTTTTTAAGGTCTATGCCTTTATTTCAGAAGTTATTTTGTACAATGATTATTCGAGGACTTCAAGGCTTGGCAAACATCCATGAAAACGATCACTTTCATTTCGATTTCAAAGAGAAAAAATAACCTGAAACAAGTGACACTTTCAGTTGGATGTGAAACTGCTGGCGTCACAAGCTTCTACAGTATGCAAATTTAAAAATAAAGTTGCGATTCGTCTAAACACAAGGAACAATCTGGCGTTAAGGTTTGACATGACCACGTGACACTAACGTTTTGTCAGACTGAATTTAAAGTGAATACCGCATATCTAAATAAATTAAAGACACCAGAACCTCTAAATTCAGTTTACGATTATGCATAACTCAAAGTGTGACAAATTTAACTAAAACGTATCTAACGTTTTGGTACTAGAGTCGTGTAAACTTATGCCTGCATAAGAGAACATTGTGTTTTAAGCGTTTATTGGGAATGCAACTGGGTGTGGCACATACAATTATTCAAACAAAAACCAACAACAACAAATGTTTCACTAAGTTCTCGTTTATGTTTTTGCGTAACTTTTTGTTGTTTGAACAAAATCAAATTAGTTTATCTATATTTTTCACAAAACTTTACTTCTGAAAAACTTATTTTCTGGCACTTAATACGTTATGGCTTGACACCTTTCAACTATGGTAGCAGGAGAGCAGGTTTCAAGAGACCAGTCCTAGCCTATTAGTTTCATTATACATGTAATTCAAAGGGAGCGCATGCGCTGAAGTCAACATACAAACATCATCTGTTGCAGTCTGTGTTTAGGATATGGTCCGTGACGAGAAATTGTAAAAACCGGAAACCAATACCATAATTTTCTAGCTTCCTGCCACAACGACCATCGTGAATCTCTTGGCCATCCGACGCTGGTTTCGAAGTTTGTGCAATGCAAAAAAATTGACATGGATTTTGAAAATAAAAACCGATGCTTAAAACGTCCTTTTGGTAATGCAGCGAGGAATATTGAGGGTAAAAAAGTGGTTTTGAAATTCATTCACTGCGACCGTGCGACGTAAAACCCATTTGGGAAAAAATATTTCTACGATTATTTCGGGAAATTTCGGTGCTGGCATCGTGTCAAATGCGGTTGTACGCAAACGTATAAATAGGAAAGCGGGTGAAAAATGGGCCATGCGGCAATAGGGCGTACACAAGGGGTTCACGTGGTGCACAAATTGCCAGATGACACATGGATAATGTAGACGTTGTTGCACCAGAAATTGTCAATTCTGCACGTCATTTCAACGCAGCTGGATTTGTTTATCTTTAAGACGACTGACTGGGCTTGCATTGATTTAGTCGTATAAAAGTGTTATCTACACGTGTTTCCTGACCCGTTCAGTGTCTTATTTAAAATAATTGGATTGCAACGAAGTCAATCAAATTTCAAGGGAGTATTCAAATACAATTCACGAGAGATATTAAATCCGTTTTATAGCCCCATAATTTTCGCATTAACAAATCAGGGATCTTTCAAGGAATTTCATTGTAAAATAAATAATGTGAATGACCGAACCAAAAAGATGCCCATCATGCAAACATGACACATTTTTGCATCAAATTCTTTAATATAATACTTAATTCATTTTCTCCAGCGTGAAATGCGTTCACTAGTGTCTGAGGTATTGTTTTAATTTGAAAGTATCCCATTTATTTAAAAAAAAAAACTGAATAAGCTTGCAAAAGAACCGTTTATGCGACCTCCGAAAACGGGCATTTCATCTCAAAGGCACCTTCGAATGTTGCATTTATAACTTTTTTAAGTTTATTATTTTTTTTTAAATAAATTGACATTTTCAAATTATAAAAAATAACCCAGACCCTAGGACAGCCAATTCTACACGGGAAAAAATGTAACAATTTTAATAAGTATTTGTAACAGAATGTTAGGTTGGCAATTACATAAGGCGAATTTTCTGCGATTAATATCTCCTTCTAGGAAATTATATTCGTGTCATTAAATGTGGCATTCTTAATTACTTTATCTCCCAATACAGTAATAAATTGGAAGTGGAACAACTAAACAGTAGTAATGGTAAAGTTGCCTCATAAATATAGGTCAACGCTATTTTAACTTGTTTTCGTTTGTTGCTTAGAATCATAACATTATAATTCCGTTTTCATTTCCACCAAATGATATAAAGCCAATGATATCAAGTGATCTGCTAAAGTATTTGACGTCACTTATGAGCGCCATCTTGGAGTATTAAACTCCAAGATGGTTAACACAAAAAAACCAGTAGTGAAAATAATTATATTAAAAATGCTGAAGATTTCGCCGTTTAACAGCTTAAAGGCTGAGTCGGCTAAAATACAAGTAGATGGCTCACAATTTGGTTGTAAACGAAAACCTTGTGTGCCGAAATAGAATAACTTCCAAAACATCCACCGAAAAAAAACCTAAAGTATGTATCGACGTCATAGTCTAATGGTAACCCCACGTGTAGACATCACTAACGATTTCTCTTGAATTGTATACATGCTCAGACATCTAGAGAAGGATCTCAGACGTAGAAAAGGGGGTCGCAAACGTCTAAAAAGCTAAATTATATAAAACCCTCGAACAGGAACAAGCACATATTTGCGTTACGTAAGAACACACAGTTTTGGAAGAAAGCTTAACATCTTCTATTTACAATTTACAAAACGCCAGATTTGTTTCTAAGAAATTGGGTTTGGATGGGTGTGTTCGGGGAAAACATGGAATAAGAAAGCAAGGTCGTGCCATGAAACCATAACTTTTTAGCTACAAGCACGTAAACAAAACATTTGAAGAAACTTGACACACGGAAATAACGAAAGCATGAGAATATTTGTCAATAAATGGATAAAATCAATACTTAATCGACATATACTAAAACTGAATTGCAAAAAAACGTTTGCTCATCCCGACTTGTACTTTTGTCTGAATGTTTTATACGAACTCGTCTAAGACAAGGAAAAAATTAAAGTGCAACTAATAGCATGCCAGAAGACTTGGTGCAGTTTAAAACAATGCACCTATTCATTACCATTCATCTCTTAATTCGTCCAGCTCATTTAGCTTGAGTGTTTACTAATTATCTGCATGTGTATGTAATATCCAATTATGTAATCTAATGTTATTTCACAATTTTTAAAGTTCAACAGGAAGCAAAATCATGTTGTTAAATATTAAGTGCAATGCACAACTCGCTTCGAAAGCTTCCAAAATTTCGCCAAATAATTGCAATTCTACTGGGACAT
>JAQIXS010004050.1:0-16216 GCA_034700785.1 Rossiulus vilnensis
ATGCGGTAAGATATTTTTTTGTGCTGTGGGCGTGTTTTTACCGCATCTCACGTACCGCACTGGTGTGCGCCCTGCCTAAGAATGACATTGCTGTATGATGTCATTATGCCGTCTGAGAATGACGTTGCTATATAATGTCATTATACTGTCTGAGAATGACATTAATGATGGCATTATATTTAAAGAATGCCATCACTGCAACGTCATTACTTTTGGAGAATGACATTACTAACGTGAATACCTACACAGAGTGACATTATTAGCGTAATTGCTAATGACCTTACCTTCAGTGAATAATATTACTAACGTCATCACCTCGGGAGAATGACATTACTAAGCTCAGTACCTAACGTCAATACCTTCTGAGAGTGACATTGGCGTAATTACCTGCTGAGAATGGCAATGTGACAATAAGAATGTACCTTCGAAGAATGGCATTACTAATGACTTTACCTTTGAATAATGACATTAATAATGACTACCATTTCCACAGAGATTTTCCCACGATTTCGTTTGTGCTTCTATAGCGATTCACCAGTGCTTATCATAAAACAGTCTTTCTAAAGACTACACTAGTGTACTAAGAACCTTCGAACTCGTTCTTCCAGGCCATACCTAGCTTGAAAGCCCTGGAGCCGACCCCCAAGGTCCCTCCTTGTAAGCGGTTACAGCAGACTTCAGATTCCAACACCTCACCCCGAATCACTCAGCGTAACCATGGCAACGCACCCCGCGGCCAGCGCCGCCCCCGTAGCGCCCGCGCCCGTTCAGCAAGCCCAGCACCACTAATGAGCCATCCAGCTCACCCTCCAAGCCACGGTCCACCATCAACACCGGTGACCTTGACGTCGACAATCCCATACCTCAAGGGAGCAACGTCAATAGCTTTTGGTCGCATGGACAGCGACTACCGCACCCAGCAAGTCGTCCTGTCTATCGCAAACCAAGACACAGTCTCTGGAGCGGTATACGACCAGCTAACACAATTAGCGGTAGTAGAACTCCCAATAACGCGAGACAATTTCATTCGCGTGTGGAAGACGCTAATGCTCAAAAGAGCTCAGGACGTCCACGAGAAAGAAACACACATGAGAGCAGACCACTACATCCGGCTTAGTCCGTCGATACTAGTCCCCGCCCCCCTTGGTGATCTCTTGACCTCACTAGGACAGTACAGATCCGCAGCCCTTGACCGCACTTACAATACAACCCCGCCAGCACGCGTGGCAGAACCACCAGCTTGGTGGAATCTGGACCAAGGCATAATAGCCACATGGGTCCAAACCTGTCACAGGTGCAACCATCAGTACCTAATGCGCGAGGCCCCACCCAACCATGACTTCACTGGTAAACCATTAATGCTTACCGCCATCCAAGATCGAGGAGATCTCAGAGATGTGAAAGCATACACCAATGAACCACAAATGGTGGACGGCCTAATTAGGTTTGTCAATGACAATCTATATGCTAACCCTCCCTACCCATTCGCTGATTGCAGTCTAATCATGACTCAGTCACTCGATCGTAACCACGTCGTACACGAGTACGTTGGAAGTTACGTGATTGGAGGCCATTCTTAACTTTACCACATCCACTTATTGTTAATCTTCTCTATATACGTATTCATTTGTATTAAATAGAAAATCCGTTACCACTATAGTGTTGTAAAAAGTTAACGTTCCATGTTCTTACCATCATTTTCAAAGTGTTCAGTACCCATTATATGTTTATGAATAATAATCATCATAATTGAATCAGACGATAATTGAGTTTAAATATCAATAGAAGGACAAGCAAATATTACTAACGTCATTATCTTTGGAGAATGATATTACTAACATCATTACCTTTTCGCCAATAACATTCTTAATGTCTTTGCGTTCTGAGAATGACATTGCTTAAGTTATGTCATGGAGACTTCTTCTTTGCGCTACACCAATTCAAGTTTATATCGAGTATCTGCGACGGGTATTTTTACAATTACCTTGACATTACTCTTTTAGTAAGTTCGTGCTGATGACCAAGTCAGGTTTTTTTTCTATTTGTTAAGGCTTGTTTGAGATATGTCATTCTGATAATGAAATCGTAATTGTCCTGCTCTATGTTGTTGGCATGCCACTACGTTTCTTACTAATTTCTCCCTTTTTTTAAAGAAACGGAAATGCGGATGGCCGAAGGGCAAGAAGCGGAAGCCTATCGGTGTCCCTTCCGGTCCTAAGGCGCCGACCACCGGGTACGCTCTCGTCTAAGTTTCGAATTTGCGCTTCACACTAAAGAGCGTTTCTTGATTTGCCTTCTTTTGCCAACAGGTACGTCTTGTTCATGAATGAGAGGAGGAAAGCTTTTAAAAGCAGTTGCCCTGGGTTGGCCTTCACCGAGGTCACCAAGCTCTTGGGCCACGAGTGGTCAAACCTTTGCCCCAGCGAGAAACAGGTGCTTGAGACTTCTTGAGCTTTCCTAGTAAGCCATCTAAACCTTAATCGTAAAATATCCGTAGGCCTATGTGTCTCTTGCAAGGGTTGCACAAGTGTAGTGTTGAAAGTCATTGAAATCCCTCGGCGGGAGAAGGCGAGGAAGAGAAAAATGTCGTTTTTGCTCTGAGATCATTAAAATTTCTTACACATATTTATAAGGGATTTCAATGACTCCCGGATTTTCGAGTGAAAAGGAATTTTCCCTGACTATCACTTGGCATTTTTCTCTTCCCTGACTTGCTGTAAAAAATTCCTGTGTAAAGGATTCTGTTCGAGGAAAAACGGAATTTTCTGTGCCGATCCAGCAATGCACGTATTTATATGGGCATTTCAATGACTTTCCCTGACCTCTTGGCTATACCAGACAATTTTTCTCTTCCCTAGTAATATCAGGTATTTCAATGAGTGTACTTGATTTTCAATCAATAACGGGAGTTTTCCTTGGCTTTCTTTTAAAAGGGATTTCAATGGCTTTACCTGATTTTCAGGCAAAAACGGAATTTTCCAAGACTAACCCTAGCCATGTTTCTCTTGCCTGGCTTCCCCCTATAAGGGATTTCAATGGCTTTCCCTGGTAAATACCTTATAATTATGTATAAGGTATTTCAAAGACTTTCCTTGATATTCGAGGAAAAATGGAATTTTCTCTGCCTATCCCTGAATACACATTTATCAGGGATTTCATTGGCTTTCCCTGATTTTCGAACAAAAACAATTTTCCCTGACTATCCATGACGCTTTTCTTCCAGTGCTCGAAGTACTCGGTAATTGTTTCTAAACATTATTTATTGTTTATTTTTTCCCCGCTAAAAATACAATTGCCCGGAAATTATGAATACATTTTAATTAATTTGTTAGTAGGAGATCCTCGTAAGAGGGAGTTGTAAGTTCAAAATAAATTCGGCAAAGGCTTATGATCGACTTTATCATGTCCATTGCAGAAATATTTGGACAAAGCCGATGAAGATAAGAAGAGATACAGAGAAGAGTTGCGCTCCTTCCGAGAAGTCGAGTCCAGAACGGACAGGGCGGAAGTGAGAAAGCCATCGGAAGAAATTCCTCCTCCCCATCACCAGGGAGCAGGGTCGAACAAGGTCCAGGATTCCGAAGACCTGTACTGCGGGGTGTGCGGCATGTTCTTCGTCTCCCTCCACAACAAGAGGGAGCACTTTTACGGAAGGCAGCATTTGCAAGCAGTTACGTGTGCGTGTACAATATTCCGCTCATCCGTAGGTTCTGTTTTGCCGCAGTTATTTTTATGTAGAATTTGTCTGGTTTTGACAGGTTCTGTGGGCGGACCCCACCTTCTCCAGCCGCCAGACGTGGACGGATCAATCCTCGACTTCACCGAAGTCGTGATTGGCAAGTGGCGCCGGCATTCGCGAGGGAAGGAATTGCGCGCCACTGTTGCCGTCACTTGAACGTTGGTTTCCTTCGTTAATTAAGGTCGCGAGGCGGAGATCAAGGTGTTGGGCGAGCAGCTGGTCAAATCCAAGGACCGAAACGGGAGTCTCTTGCAGAAACTCGGACAAATTCAGGTAGAGCAGTATTTTTGTATGCATGCATGTCCCGGGATAAAAGGAGTAAAAGAGGGGCATTTTTATCTTCCCTGACTTGCTGTAAATAGTCCTGTGTCGAGGATTTCAAAGCATTTCCTTGATATTCGAGGAAAACCGGAATTTTCCCTGACCATCCCTTAATACGCATATTTATAAGGGCGTTTCAATGGCTTTCCCTGACCACGCTCGTTAGATTTAGAAGCAGTTTTTTCTTTTGCAGTTTTGGTTAATTTAATAATTTAATTCAACTTATTTCATTTGAAACACGTTTAGCAAAGAAATCTTGCTCAGATTGAAATAAAATGTTGGATGATTTTTAGGCTCTGAACTCCAGACTGCAAAGCACAACGCAAAGGCTGAAAAGCGAGGAAATGTGCTTGAAGGAACAGCTGCACAACCTGAGAATGGTGCCGACGCTGTTCGGCGTGATCCACTTTCAGCACTGACAGGTTTCATCATCGGCGGTCATGTTCTGTATATAAGGTTACGTATGACCCCAGCGGCGGTGCCGTTAGAATTGAAAATGCCGTTGTTGTTTTGTACGAAAGGTCGATATTTTGATATTTGTTGACAGACGTGCGATGCTAAAGTAAATGCATCGCATTTCGAATAAGCAAGAGTGATCCTTGTACTCGAGATGATGACGAAACGCGTATATAAATCGGTTTTTTATTCCAGATCTTCTTATCGCTTCCTATTTCTGTTCAAATCGCGCCAGGAAACCGGCGCTTCCAAACTTCGAAAGTCCTGAAAATCCCGACAAAAACCCATCCCCCAGAAAGAATCACAGACTCCAGACGCATTGTTAAATACTCAGTTTTAAAAGTCATCGCAGGGAATTTAGAAAATTAAATACAGTATAATCGGGGGGTGTAAATAAGCCAAACAAGGACACGTTCGAATAAATAGGCGTCTCGTGGCTCCCCTCGGTTGACTACTCGTGACTTTTACGCACATCGATACGGCGAACGAATAAAACCTAATTACACACGCGAGGCTACAGGTTGCCCGTGATCACGAGGAAATTGGACGCGGATTGCACACGAGAAATCACATCGAATAAATGAAAATAACCACCGGCACGCTTTTTTCGGTTGTTTTTTTTTTCTTTCCTTTCTTTCAGTGCTGGCGACAAACAATGAGAAGAGAAACATTTATCACATAAATCACTCGTTTTCCGCCGTCTTGCGAGCGTCACGACTGCGCGGCGCGGCCCGTTGTAGTGGAATGTGCTGGACCTGGAATAAGCATTTTGAATTGGAATGTGGGCTATGGCGAAGCGGGGGCGGTTCCTGCGAACTCGGCAAACCGATTGGCAGAGCAGCGGAAGGAATGCGCGGGAATTCCGAGAATCTCAAGGCACTTGTGCGGACCGAGCATGCAATCCTCTCAAGCAGGAGTTACGAAGAAGGTGAAATTATAAACTGAAATTGGGGTGAAATAAAGCAACATCTTGGATTACGCGGCTCAACGTTTTGCATCCGATTTCGTTTCTTCCACGGTTTGTTGCTTTGTTTCTGGCGCTAGACCGGTTTCCTCGGAAACTCCATGCCTGCCCTACCGATCTAATTTCCTAATTTTCAAGCCTCTCAATTTTCTCACTTTCAGGTCCGGCGCTGTGCCACGATGGCTACTGCACTCGCAAAACGCAGTCGAACCTGGATACGGGCGCGGATAGAAGGGAAAATTCTGTAACTGTGACGGACGCCTTAAGCCGAGCATTTTTCACCGAAAAACCTTCGTAATCGGGACTCTTCACCTCTTTATATGGGATGGATTTTCCCTCACCTGTGTACATGGGAAGTATACGCTGATTTACTCCTGCAAGTGGGGTTCGACTTTAAATCGCTGAGTTAAGGTCTGTAATTTTACACCAGAGAAGGGGCGGCGGTAGGCTAATCCAGACACGAGATTTTGATTTTGACTTAATTAATACGTTAAAAAAATAGTGTACGTGTATTACGCTGCACTGTACATAGATTTAAAAAAAATGCCTCCATAATTGGGACAAAGTACCCTGGGACCTGTTTATGTGGGAACTCGGGTAATTGGGAAACCTCCAGGCTCGACTGCAATGCACATTAGCATTTGTGCATACAGTGTGCGTGTAAATCAAAAACACCTCCATAATTGGGACCGGCTACCCTGGGACCTGTTTAAAGGGGAACTCGGGTAGTCGGGAAACGCCCAGGTTCGACTGTAATGCAACGTATTCTGTGACAGCAGGACCCACGAGTCGGACAATTTCTGCGGTGAGAATGCAATTTTCAGAGATCCGCGACATTGCCGTCTCATTCGTGCAAATTTTCAGAGCTTGTGTTTAATTCAGGTCCAGTGCACCGAAGAAATTCGCAAGAACCACACCCATCTCCGCATCGACAGACAGTCCGCGAATCAGTTTTACCTATTTCGCATGTGTTCTTCCACGGTAGATTGCATGCCCTGGGCAGTCGTGAGGGTATCGTGAAGGCGGAAGTGTGGGCAGTGCAGCAAAGTGCACACGCCACGTGGTTTTGTCGTGCACGTAGTGGTGGCGATTAACGAGCGACTCCCAGATCTCCGAGATGTTCTTCCCGCACAAGGGATGCGAAGGTAACGTGCATTCAATAACGTTGGACTGATTTGCTTTAACTGATCCGTGGAATTTTGAAGAGCATGGCAATCACTAGACGTTCGAGCACGGCCGAGAACGGCATCGACGGTGACAATGGAATTTTGGTAGTTTCGGTTCATGTACAGGGAGTTTTCATGTTATAAAACATCACCGAAACCCGAGGAAAATGACACAAAAGAAACGAATTTAGCAATCGTAATGAGTACTCGAAGCAAAATTGGAGTCGGGGAAATTTCAGATTTTGAAGCGAGATGACATTTCCAATTTTCAGGCAGAAATCGGGGAAATGTCAAATTTTAATGCAGAAATCGGGGAAATGTCAAATTTTAATGCGAGTCGGGAAATTTCAAATTTTAATATGAGTGGGGAATGTCAAATTTTAATGCGAGTCGGGAAATTTCAAATTTTCAGGCAGAAATCGGGGGAAAATCTGATTTCAATGCGAGTCAGGAAAATTTAAAATTTTCACCCGAGTTCCCGTTTAAGTCCCAGGGCAGTTGGTCAAAAATGAAATGTCCAATTTTCAGGCTTAAATCGGGGAAATTTTAAATTTTAATGCGAGTCGGGAAATTTCCATTTTCAGGCAGAAATCGGGGGAATTTAAAACGTCACATTCTCACGCGAAAAACGGAGAATCTTCAAATTTTCTGCCAAAACCAGGGGAATTTCCATGTTCGTTTACGAAGCTACTCTGCAGAGGGTGTATCTAGCCTCACTTATGCAATAACAGGGAATCCCCCTGCTTTCCATAGCACATTCTTTCAACTTTTGAAATATTTTATCAAACAACCAGCAATCAAAAATGTGCGTCTTAAAACCCCTATGAAACAAATAATTCCATTGTTATCGTTACGTATACCGCCTTCTCGTGCTCGAAGTCTTATCCAATTCATTTCAACTGAATTAAAACTGAAAGTTCCGCGTGATGCAAGTTCGGATATTCGGTTCGCAAATTAGTCCCACATTTAGTGCTTTTATTTCCGTAATTTTTCAACATCCCGCAGACGCGTGCGCCGAAGTTACATCGAGAGACGAGTGTTTCTGTCTCCAATAATTTCAATTCGACAACTAAATAACTAATAAGTCTTCCCAAATAATTATGTTGCTGATGATGAACTTGCACTGGAATGGAGCTTTCAAAGGTATTTCGCAAACCCTGGTTTACTGGGCATTTTGGTTAATATTTGATTTACTTTAAAATAAATATAGAAATAATGCAGAAATGTTTGAATTAGGTGGATTTGAACAAAGGTTTCCATTTTTTCAAAAAAAAATCAAATTTAGACACAATTCACCGCAAGTAATACTGATCAATCCGTGCCGTCATCATCATAATCATGCGTTGGAATACTAAATTGTATTAAAAATGTACATTGATCAGGGAGTGGTTAACACCGACACGAGTTGGTTGGACCGCTGCCACTGCATGCACGAGCGTGGTTCGATCCGCGTTGAAAAGCCGCGCGCTGTATAAAAATACCTGGGACATTGCTACGAATGCGAGTAATAATCCACTTTTCTAGTTTTTCCGATCTCGATACAAAAGAGGTAAAACGAAATCTATTCTGATTACTCGAAAGGCATCGCGTCGACTCCCTGCATTAGAACAATTGCGTTTTACAAACAGTGGTATACGTAATATATATATATAGAATTCCTCTGCGGTTTGGGTTCCGGCGAGTCCGGGGACTTTGGAGAGAAACAAAAAAACGAAACGAAACAGTTCAGTAATACTGATAAATTCAGCGTGCGAGGCTGCGTCGGCCCTCCGCGCGAAAAGACGGGTTTCGAGAACGTATTGGAATGTTGGCAAATTGGAATGGCGGCTAATCTGGGTTTGGTTCGTTTCAGACTCGGCGTTTAGCACAAATTTGGGAACTTCTAATCTGCGAAGACCGCAGTCGCGGCAGAAGAGTTGCTCGCTCTCCGGTTGCAGCTTGAAAGTCAATTTTGGTAATTAAAACTAACCTCCATTCGAGGCTGTGTCAGGCTGGTTTCCCTTTGGTAAAATAATAAAACCACATTCACGAATCCAACCAGTTTCTAATGAAACGCGTTTTTTAGGAATTACTCCTAAGGTGGTTTATTGTTTTACCGAATCGGATCCAAAATGATATCAGCAAAATGTACACGTTTTTGCTTGAAATACTTACTGTAATTGCTAGATTGATTTTCCCCAGTGCAGAGTTGGTTATCCGCCAGGGTCTTGGCTGGTTTTTTAAGATTTCAGAATGTCCCGTTTGTTTACGAGAAAAACTGAATACATTTCAAAAAGCGTTATTCGCTTTTTCAATTCAACTCGGTACCCTACCGTCAGCATAGCTATGCCATTTTTTTTTCAAATTTTCTTTTATTTTTAAATAAACGTGATACTTCTACATTATAAAGAAAAATAGCTCAGACCCCAGTGCTACACGGTTGAAAGTAAATTTAGCAATTACAATAAATATTTAGAGCAAAAATGTGTGCTTATTTTGCGCGGCCTTCAAATGAAACGCCCGAAGAAGCCTTAGAAGCAGGTAAAAACAACGCAATTTGACCAGTTCCGATAATTTTAGAATTCCTGAAATTTTGTGCACGCGGGCAATTGCGATTCGCATGCCTCCGAACCCAGATGAGACCGCTGAAGACTAACACCGGAGAAGCTCGATTGCGCTGTTTGCGGAGTGTTCTCGCCTGGCCGAGAATGCTTGGCTAAAGGAAATTCCGAAAGCCGTTTTCGTTGTTTCGCTCGGCCTCGCAGGTCACTTCCACGACGTCCAGTGCAAACCCGCCTTGGCCGGTGGCCTCCGCAGCCGCGCAGATTATGCCAACCGCAAGTGAGATCCGTCGCTCTGCCCTGCCGGGAATCCCGATCCCGGGTGTAAAAATAAAACCGTATCTGATACTGATAAAAACATTATGCTGGTGAACGTAAGATGCATCGCCCGGAGCACGGAATGCCGTTGTGTCGCGGGTGTCCTGCCATGCGCGACTGCGCCGGTCCGTACCCGTGGGATTGGAATGGATGCGAGTCGGGATGAGGAATGCAGGAAACGGAACTGTGCTGCGACCGCCGTCCAAGACTAGAGGCAGCCCCGCTACTGCCGAAACGCGGCCGGCGAATCGCAGCGGATGGGCCGGAACCCGGCTCGGAATGTGAAATCCGACGAGACCTGCGTGGCTCCCGAGATGCGGTGCCGGGGCAGGACGGAAGGAGGGCGAGATGCTGGCGGATTCGAGAAATGGGATTTTAAGATTTTTCTTCCTTTTTAGGGACGCTGCCATGGATCGGAAGCGGAATTGCGGAGTTTCTGGGAACGTGCTCAAAGTTCGGTGTGCTAATCCACACGTGTGAACGCGTAAAACGCCGATAATTTGTCTTCGACTAGGATTTAGGCGTGTTTGCGAGGATTTTAGGGGAAAAGCCGGTGGACAGTTTGGCCGGAGGCGATGCCGGGCGGTCCCCCAGACCCGGGAAACCTGGAATTGTCAGGGAAATTGGAAAGATGTGGAATAGTCAGGAAATGGTGTTCTGGTTTGAAGTGGTCGGGGAAATTTAACGTCAGTATTACATTCGCTCTCGTATTGTGTCCACTGGAATAAGAAGTCATGAAAAGAAAGGAAAGGAAATTCAGGCCACGGAAGTCGTGGAAAAGCCATGATTTTGTTAAAAAAAAAAAGTCAGGGAAATTTAACGTCGATATCGCACGTGCTCTCGCATGGCTATTGGAATAATAAGGCATAAAGTTAAGGTCATGGAAGCCGTGGAAAAGCCAATCAATGCCGTCTAGGAAGCATTTAAAATGGCTTCCAAGAAAATCACTAACATGGAAAAGTCATGGAAAATGGAGGAGTTTTAAGCACGAAATCCACTGGATGTCATTGCCAGTTATTAGTTTACACCAAAGTCAAGACTAAGGTCTGTCCTTTTAAATCATGTCATATTTCTTGCAGGGAAATTTGTTCGAAAGACTGGAGAAGTCGGGGAAGTTATAAATTTTGCGTCTGAAAATTTTATATTCTGTAGAAGAGAGTTCCAACGCCTGGTGGCAAGTTCTACCACTTCGGTGGTTTCGTCTAACGATACGTTTCACCAATTGCACATTTTCCCCTCCGTATTTTGGCCGTTTTTTGAAAAGTTGGCATGGTTATCCGATTAAAGCTTCAAAACTTTGGCCCCAAGAGAAGGGTCGAATTTGGCCTTTGTCACATTCATGCTGATCAAGGGATATACAAAAAAAGATGTATATATAATAATACTGGTATAAAAATAAAATCTTCAAAATAAAATCTGCGATATAATCTGAGGGCGGTATTCGACGAGCATCTTATCGAGAGAGCTGCTTCTCAGACTCTATGACTAGAAGATGCTTTCGCTATTGCACAACGTTGTCTACTTCGAAGTTTCCTCGAGCAGTTCCCAGAAATTTCATTCCAGGGTTTGGTAATCCGCTCTTTGGGGAAAGGGGTGGGGGGGGGGAAGGTATTCCGGCTGCCCTCGCGGCTCTAGCGCATCCGCTTGGCAGATCTTTGTTTAAAAGTGCTTTTTGTTTTCCAGGTATATTCAAAACGGCACCATCCCGCCTGTCCCAGACCTGCCCCGGCCACCTTTCGGAGCGTCCGGAAACCTCGCAGTCTCGTCCTGGTGGAAAGAGAGAAGGGAACAAAAATTAACAACCATTCACGCAGAGTTCGTTTCGAGTCCTGCCGAACGCGCGAGAGACTGCGCACGTCGTGTCCGCGGCCCCCCTCCGCGGGGGCGAAAGACGAGGCGTTGAAAATGAGAGATCCTTCGGAGAAGATTTGCGGGCGCGCTTGAAGAAAAGTCGCTGCTTGTTCCCTAGTTTGACACGCGCACGTCCGGTCCGGGTGCTGTGGATACATGTATGTATATATAGACGCTCGTGTATGTATAAATCATTTCGAATAATAACGTGCAGCCCGATCCGTAGGCGTCGACGGGGTTTCCACGGCCGGTGGATCGAAAGCCGCGGAAAACTGCCGGCGGCGAAACTGCGCGCTGCTCGTGAAGTTGCAGTTGGCGACGCCTCCCTTGCCGCAGGTATTTCTGGGAGCTAATATGGCGTCGGTGTTCAAAATGGTGAATGTTCGACAGAAGTCGCTGTGCGTATGCTTTGCTTTTTGGAAACGAAGTCCGTTATCACAACGCAACGGCGTTACCGAACCCGGTGTGTAAAAGATGCACCTTCGGATAACGCTAGTTGATTTTTGTGGGCTTCGGGTAAACGCTACCGTAATTCGGTCAACTTCGTCCTATGAAGTGCCGATCGGCCCTGTCGCTCCTTTCCGTTGGCTCCCAGACGCGGCTGCGGCAAATGAGGCGTCGCCAAATGAAGCTTTTTGAGTTGCACCTTACTCCGTCAACATTTTTATGTGGTTGCTTTCCACTCGGTACCCTGCAGCCAGCGTGTTAATGCCACGTGGTATGGGGTCAATCCGTTTAACCCGAATTGTACCCGTAGAAGAACCGAAGGGTGATTGGGAAGGGAGCGCAGTCGTGGCTGATAACAGAGGTACTATCCCAGCCTTCGCCTGGTGTTACTGTGGAAACCATGAAAACCGCAATTAGGATAGCTGGGCCGGAACTCGAACCCTGGTCTCCCGAATCCAAGGCCAATAAGCCACTTTGATCGGTTTTAGATCTGTGGGCCGTGGAAACCCCGGCGGCGATCACGAATCCGCCTGCATCTTTCCTCCTGCTCCGGGCCTGCCCGGGAGCTACTTGCTGCTCCCGGTCTCGGTCGCCTGGAGTCCGTTCCGGATGAGCACGCCGAGGAGCAGCGCGTCCCGGCTGCTCAGGCTGTCCGTGCCGGCGCCGTGTCCCTGCGTGAGCGCGTCCTCCTGCAGCTTCCTCATCATCTGCGAGGCGAAGAAGTTGCTCGAGTTCAGCCGGTTGAAGTCGAGGGCGAACAGCGGCGAGTTCTGCCACAGGCCAGATCCGGAGCCCGTGGCACCCGATGCCGCTGCAGTGCTGGTGGGGGCGCTGGTGTTTGCGGCGCTCTGGCCCGAGGCCTTGGCGCTCGAGGCCGTGCTGGCGTTGCTGTTGCTGCAGCTGCTGTTGCTGGACGAGGAGGACCGGCTCTTGCCGCCCGCCTTGGGCCCCTTGGCCCCGGCGCCGCGGTGCTTGCGCGGCCGCAGCAGGTGCCGCTCCTTCACCTTGTACTCGAGCGTGGAGTGCGGCACGCCGAAGAAGCTGCCCGCCCTGTGCACGCTCATCTCGCCCCGCTGCACGGCCCGCACGGCCTCCACCAGGTTGTCGCGGTCGTAGTTGCGGTACCGTCCCCTCTTGGGCCGCACCCGCTTCTCGGGCTTGCCGGTCGCTGCGGAGCGGGCGCGGCCGGTGGCCGAGCGGGTTGCGTGGCGGGGCTGCGGCGGAGGCTCCGCCGCACGGGCCCTTGCCTCCCCGTTGGACGCCGCGGCCCGGCTGTTGGCCCGCTGCGTGATGCTCTTGGCGATGATCTCGCGCAGCGTTACGCCGATGCCCTTGGATCCGTTGTGCCCTGACCCGGTTCCGGCGCTACTTCCGGTTCCGGCACCACTTCCGGTTCCACGTCCGGCTTGACTAGAGGACCCGGCATCTCCGTTGTTGGTCTGCGCGGTCTTCACGGGCTTGTAGGACGGAATCTTCAGTATCACGCTGCTCTCCGGGGCTTCGGCCTTGGGCGCCGGAGCGGGCCGGTGCCGGCTTCGCTCCTCCTCGAAGCGCTCCTCGGACAGCTTCCGAATGAGCTCCGGTAGCAGGGGCAGCTCGAGCTCGCTGACCGGCTCCTTGCCGGGCTTGCCGGATGCCAGCGCCAGCTGGTGCACGTTAGCCAGCATGTGCGAGAGCAGGGGGGCCAGGGCCGGGTTCGACTCCAGAGCCCCGTCCTCCCTCGACTCGAGCTTCTCGGCGAGCCGGTTGCGCAGAAGCCTGCGCAGGGACTCGCTGGCGGTCAGGCCGGCCGTCCCGCCGATGAGCTCGTCCGCGCGCAGGCTCTTGGACACTAGCGCCGTGATCTTGTCGCCGTCGGGCAGCGCCTTGTCCAGCGCCAGCTTGTAGACCTTGTTGCGCAGGGTGGAGCGCGGGATACCGTAGATGACGGCCGCCCTCCGCGTGCCCAGCTTGCCGCTGCGGATGTCGTTTAAGGCTGCCTGGAGCTCGTCCTCCGTGTACGAGCGCTTGCAGGCGGCGGTGGCTTCCAGCCTGCGTTTCAGCTTCCTGCGGGACAAGAAAAGGAGCGTTCGGCGTTATCGGTGAGTTAGCGATAGTTCTTCAAGGGATCGAGGGGTTGCGAACGAAGGGTGCCAAGCCATAACGGTGCAAGTGCCAGGGGATTAACTTTTCAGGAAAGGGACGAAACTAAATTGCAACATTTTGTTGAGAAAGCAGAAACAAGCACTAAGGGCCGATTGCACCAACAAAGGTTAAGCCAAACCCAAGGTAAACCTCTTGTCAACTAAGGAAAAGCATTGCACCACAGCAGGTTAACGTTAACCCAAGCTAATAGGCAGGGTTGACCTGTTTTCACCCCCGTAATTTGTCCGAAAGCATTATGAATTCCACGACTTGGGCAACGCAAAACTTTATGCGTGCCCCACGCGTTGCACCCACAGTAAATGAAGTTTGAAGAGTGCCAAACCATAACCGCGCAAGTGCCCGGCCCCCACCACATCCTCCCCCCTCTGAAAAGCCGACCTTTGTGGCACTTACAGCCTTATGGTCGGGCACCCCTGATGATTTTTTTTTCATTTTGTCCCTTATGTCTTTAGGTGTAAAACGTAACGAACAAGCGTAAACGAAAAAGACCCGTTACCCTGACTTGTCTGGTATTTGAGGCACTTTCAACAAAGCCGCTGGGCCGCCGGCGTCGCCGTTCAGCGAGCTGGGCGAGTGCGAACGGTGCTTGCTCCCTAGGCTGAGGTCCAGTGGTTGATCGGAATCGGGCGACGACGGGCTGGAGGGCCTGGATCCGCCGGTCGGCGACAAACCTGCGCGGCCGGAAGAATGAAAAGTCGGGTTATTTCGGAGCGCTGCATCGGTGCAAGACGCCATGCTGCTATCGAAACGCCGGAAGACGCGTGCGACCGATGCACCGCATTCGGAAGTCTGTCACCCTGAGAGGAATCGCGAGCGGTTAGTAACCATGCGTGGAGCGGTTGTTAGTCTGCTAAGTCCTCGCTAGCCGGCGGAGGTCTCGCCACTCGTGGCCACAATGCAAAGGGTAAAAGAATGGCATCCGGGCTCTCGGGGGTTAGTTGAAACGGAGGCAAAACTGGGGTCCAGCTGCACCACGAGCCAGCACGAAAGCAGTTCAACCTGGCCGCACTGACCACCCACAATCGGTCAATGTAAACGGGTGGTCAACATAGCGAGGCGGTCAATTTGACAAGGTTCACTGCATTCTGATCAGGATTCGAGTAGGAATACCTTTTCCGAAATTTCACTCTTCAAACCAGGGGGCGCGGCTGATTTGCAAGGAATATACGGCTAACGGAACATTTTCAAATAAACTCGGCAATTATGGTAAGGGTTTGAAGCGAAGATGTAACGATGCCAGTTTCTGGCTCGCGGTGCAGCTGATCGTGGTTAGAGCGGCTGCCATGCATCCGTACTGGAAGGAATCTACCGCATTCTCCGCATCCAGACTGGAAGAATAAGGAATGTGTAATAACTTGAGCGGTGCTCGTCTAGCGGCAGTGGCTCCTCCCGGGGCCAGGGTGCTTAGGCTCGATTCCTGGAATTCCAAACGGGACGGTTTGATCATGAAACGGTGCGAGACCAGGACAGCGGATTCTTCTTTTGCTCCTCCCTTCTCCGGCGCATCTGCGCGGGTACCGTCGCGGCGGTGGAAAACCGACAACAACATAACCTGGGTCTGTACCTTGCTCTTGCCATTCCTTGTCCTCGTCATTTGTCGCCCCGTTTGTGCAGACTCCTTTGGCCAGGTCCTGGGTTTTCAAGAAAAAAAAGGGAACCTGTTAGTTGATCGAAGTAATAAACCTCTCGTTGCGAAGAGGAATTCACGGCAATCCGTGGTTTGGATTTTTGCAACCAATTTTTAAAATTTTTTTAAAAATTAATTCTCAGTTCGAAAGCCTTTCCCCGTAACGAGTTTTTCCCAATTTCGAATTCGTCCTGAAACATTCAGATAATGCATTGCATCAATAATCGCATTTCGAAAGCCGTTCCCGCGGTGAAACGTTGCGATGATGGCATAATAGGCATTTGTTTCAGTTTTTACAATTTCTGAAATTAATTTTCGGTTTGAAAGCCCTTCCCGTAACGAGTTTTTCGAATTTCGAATTTTCACCGCGTCTAAAATCTCATTCCCGCAACTCTGCAATTTCTGGCGTGAAATATTCCGATAACGGCTTAATAGGCATTCGTTTCAATTTTCACGATAATTTTTTTTTTTTGGTTTTTAAAGTAATTCTTAGTTAGAAAGCCTTTCCTGTGATGAGTTTTTCCAATTTCGAATTTGTCGTAAAACATTCGGATAATGTATTGCGTCAAAAATCTCACTCCCGCAATTCTGCAATTTCTGGCGCCAAAGTCAATTCAATTCAACTCAGTACCCTACAGTCAG
>JAQIXS010004051.1:0-16207 GCA_034700785.1 Rossiulus vilnensis
TTGCTTGTCACTGTGGAAGTTCTATAGCAGTGGCCATAGGAGCCGTCCAAAAGGAGTTCACATCAAAATCCGACTCTTGAGCCTTTATTATTCTCCCCTTCACCCTTCGGTCCATGTAGTATAAATACTCCTGATGACGTTTCTTAATTTATTTGGACAAAAATGTGCCAAATACTGCTCTTATAATGTCCCTCACAAGTGACATTAAATGACATCGAACATAACGTCTCATAAAACGCCACATAAAATAACGCCAGAATTTAACATATATGACGTCTATTTTAGGGTATTCGAGTTTGGACCATTCATCATTAATACATTGCGCTTTTTCTAAATTACCTCATTTGAAGACATTGTTAGCAGATCGTCTTTTTGTGTATGAATTAGTAAATTGAAAAATGACTTCCAATGAGTAACGTACTTATGGAATATCTTCAAGGAAACAAAAATGACCAGTTTACTAATGCGACCTAAATTAACGTCATATTTTCGTTGCTCACATTAGACGTACATGTAGGTAGAAATCATGTGGAATGGACTTCTAGAAGATAAAACTTACATATGTCACTTATTAAAGTCGGAATTTGTGAAACTTTCCCAGAAGGGGTGGACGTTTTCTCATTGTAGTTTGGACAACATGTCTCAAATATTATTTCTACATGTCTTGAACTGTCACTGACCAGTGACCATTGTTTCTTCAATGGCCTAAAACCATCAGTGGGTTGGAGGAGTTCAGTTTTTTTTTTTTTTTCTGTATTTTTGGAGATTTCTTTTCGAAAAAGACAAATTTTTGGGATCCCTAGGAGGACCCGATGTCCACCCCTAGCCTCGTTGACCGTGTTTGTGTATGTGTACATGTATGTTTTATCAGCCAGGCGTCTGACCCATGAATAGAGGAAGGAAGAGCCTGGCAGCCTGCAGTCTGACCAGACAAGAAGCATGGCGCCATAGTTATAGGATAGTTAATTATTTAAAAGAAAAAGGGGTGGTTGCCTTCTTCATGAATTATTGACCGGTGTCTTTCGGCCCGGATTTTTTACCATCAACATTGATAAATAAAAACGAAAAATTAGCCCTCTCTTTCTCTCGAAATACTGACACGTTTTCTGTTATTCTCTTATTTTTTGGCACGGTCATTACTTTTATTTTAAAATAAATTATTTTTGGCTATAGTAAAATTTCTTTGTAAAGTTTCGTTCATTTGCAATCAAGTCGAGACATTCTTGAAGAAAATCACGTTTACCAAAAACAAACAAATGAACGGGAAAAAAATAGAAAAAATGGAGTTTGGGTTGGGCATGGTTCCCACTGACTGGAAAACCTAGAAAACGTTGGAATTGTCAGGGAAGTAGGCACAACCTGGGGAAATCAGGTACATGTAAATTTGAAATTGTCATGCTAAAGTCAGGAAAAGTTTTATCAGATAAAATGTCTGTTTTAATTTGTCATAATCTCAATGAATAATTGTTTATAATTTTTCCATAAAAAAGGCATATCTAGTCACACTTATGCAATAATAGGGAATTCCCTCAGAATTGCCCTTTTGTAATAATAATTAAAAAATATTCTATAAACATTTTTGATAAATCAGGAATTTTTTTCCAACATCCTGCAAAAATCTGGGAAGTTGAGAATTTAATTTCGGTATGAACCATGGTTGATGAATTAAATTAAGTTTTAGTTTCTTAGCTGTTTAACGGTTGTAGTTGGTGTTTACTAATGTGATGGCGGTAAAGCTATTAAAATATTAGTGCTAACCACTTCCCCCCCCCCATCCTATTTGCGATAAAATACGATGTAAATGGCACGTTTAATTTGCATATATTTTTGCGAAATTAATGTTCCATATATGAATGCAGAGCGTTTATCCCCTCCCCTTAACCCCCTAACCACCTCCCCCTTAGCGCACAGCCCGTATATGCATTTCCTAATTACATTATCCAAGCTTTTATTCCGGGAAATAAGCAGAGCTTATTAATTTCTGAGTTTAATTTCAGTTTTTTTTTTTTGCCGTTACACCATCATTAGTTTACCTATCCCACACTTTCTGTTAACGCTGTACGTACTCTCATGCATTATTGAAATTTTGCTACGCCCCTAACCATAATTGCATCATTTTTGTAATAAATTATTATTAGGTATAATAGTATTAGTGATGCTCTCGTATGAGGGTGTCATTTGGACACATACAATATAATTTTTGTTAACATTCCTGTATTGTTAAGACCACCAAATGTGAAATTGTACCTGTAGCTACAATAAACTAAGTAAACTTTAAATTGCTTTAAAAAAAAGTCTTTAAATAGTGTTTCTACGTTTATAAAAGTCTATAAAATTCTTTTGAATGTTTAATTTGGCTAATTGGATATAAAAAAAGTTAAATAATGAAGTTTTGTTAACTGAGCATTCAAAATCTTTAAATAATGAGAACGAAACGAATTTCGAATAATTTTATGAAAATGGAAATACCAATAAAAATATTTAAAAAAACAATTTAAGTTCATGTTTGGTTGTAATTATTCATTAGTTATTACAGTTTTGTTATTATTATTTTGCATCATTTTAGTTGTGAAAATTTTCGTCCAATCCGTGTATATTTTTTTAATTATAAGTTTTTAAATTGTGCTTTTCACTGCACTCATCATGCACCCTGTAGTAATTCGATGAGTTATTATTATTATTATATAAGCCTATGCATTATTGTTTTGAAAATATCTGTCCAATTTGAGATCTGACCGATATGGTTGATTTTCTGTTTTTAATTTGAGCAAATTGGCATTTTTCTTTCATTACAGTAATAGGCCTACTAATACTAGGCTACTAATAAATACATTATTCGTACCAATACTTTAATTTTTGATTTATTTATTTTCGTTGTGATTTTCAGTTGTGATGTTCCGAATTTCAACTTTCAACCGCAATGACTGATTTTGATTTTTTTCAATTATTTTCTTTTTTTGCAGATTATTCGGAACCAAGTGCTCGAAATGTAATCTAGGATTTAGTAAAAACGATTTTGTAATGAGGGCGAGAAGTAAAATCTATCACATTGACTGTTTTCGGTGTTTAACTTGTAGTCGCCAATTAGTACCGGGAGACGAATTTGCGCTGAGAGAAGACGGACTGTTTTGCAAAGCAGATCACGAAGTGTTCGAAAAATCAACGAATGGAGAACACAATAACAACACCATCAGTAACGGAAATAACGTGAACGGGCACACGACACCAAATGGCCTTCAACTAGCAGGTAAGCTCTCTACGACTCAAAATACATACAGTATATATTTTACAGACACACCAAATACAAAATGGTCGAAGTGAAGTGTTCATTTCTGATTGCCCCATTTTGTTTTTAAAGCATGTTGGGCATATTTAAAGACTCAGCTGTTCAGGGCCAGTTGCACCATTGTAGGTTAGACCTATAATCACAAGTTAACCTAAGGGTTAATATTCGTGTTGCATCATTTTTCTAAAGGGATTTTTAACTCAAGGTATAGTGAACATGAAGATGGTTTCTTCTGGGAAAATTGCATTATGGATGTATTATAAACCTTAGGTTAACTTTGCCTATTAGCTAGGTTAATGTTAACCCATGGTTAACTGCTAACCTGCTGTGGTGCAATGCTTTTCCTTGGTTAATTCGAGGTTTGCCCTGGGTTTTGCTTAACGTTTGTTGGTGCAACCGACCCTATGTATAACATATCAAGTTAAATTTTGAAGTCAACTTTGAATCAAACTTGAAGTCAGCTTTCAAGATTTTTAACGGCATGGACAAAAAAACGAAAAGGCATGGAGTTTACAGTACCAAATCCAGTAGATTGCTGGTTACACGTTTTAATTAACACCACCGTCAGGACACTGTCCCCCATTTTAAATAATGTAGCATTTTTTGCATTAGCAAATGCCATGTATTTACATTTTGAGTTACAAGGGTGGTCAGGGATTTAAAAAAAACAGGAAAAAGTCAGGGAAGTTAAAAGAATTTCGTTTCTGTAGGATCCCCGATGTAACAAGTAAACATTTTCTCTGTGAACATGCATAGTCTGCATGCAAAGCCCAAGATGGCCGTCTAGGCTCTATGACATCACCACCTGACACTAGGGATAGGTAAAAGTGAACATTTTCTTGTCTAGTGTTTCAGTCACGCGTTTTTTGGCACCAGTATGGCTTATGGAGGTCCGCATAAGGGGTCATCGAGGTGGTTCCGTCATGGGTCAACCCCTTTTTTTTCCTTTTAACTAATTAGAATTTGGTTTTTCCTCCGAAATGTTGGGGTTCTCATAGAGATGTGATGTCTGTGTTGGCAGTGACCATTTTATGAAGTTGTTGCATCCAACGAAGCCGACACGGGCTACCTGACATACCTGGACGGCGCTGCTGACCGACTGTCGCCAGGCTGGAGGGACAGGGGCCAGGAGTGGACCAGCCGAAAAAAAAAAGATTACACCGCTGATTAGCGATACAAGGGGCTAATGACGGTAGCGAGGGGGACGCTCATAACCATTATGAGAAATAGAGGCAGGGGGAAGGGGAATAAACCACTTTCTAGAAATTAACGCTACGCATAAACATATGCCAATAAAGTTGGGATGGGACACTAATTCCCTCCCCCCTTCCTTCAAACAAACGATTCTTATCAGCAATTATCAATTTTATAAACAAATAAATGGACCCATGGATCAGTACAGGAAGTATGTCTAGCAGGGTGAAAAAACTAAATGTGGGCCAAATAAGAAGAGAACATACTGTATATGACTTTTATCCGTCTATGGTGGTTATGCCAGAAATTGGCCACAAATGGACCTATTTTACAATGTATATTTATCCACTCATATATGTATGCCCATCTGTTTATATAAGGTCATATATGATTTTACATTCTTACATATGACCGATTATATTATATATAACAAATAATTTGTACATTCTGGCAACATCTTCTGTTTAGTATCAAAGTGGTGTAGCTCCACGCGTCAATATCATGCAAATACAAAGGAAAACTGGCAATAAAACTATAACTGATTAGTGTTATATACCAAATAAATACTGTTATTACCAAATAAATGTAATGTTAGAAATGAAGCCCCCAATCGTACTAAGGTATGTTCGTACAAAGTGTATTAGAGAATATAAACGTTTTAGCTAGAATGATCTTATTAATTTTATATAATTTTATACAATAGCGTTTATTTCTGTTAAAAAACAAAGTTTTGAAGAAAATCGTGTCTATTTGAGGCCCTGGATTGACTCAATAGTGCCTTGAATAAAATACAATAAAAAGCTAACGATAACGAATTTTGGCTTAAAACATGAACTCCTTTGTCTCTAGTTTTTTTTGCACCGAAACGTTTATGGCTGGATATCGTGCAGCGGCATCATTTGTAATTAATATAATTATGGCAAATGCACCCTAGACTACTGCTTCCCCCTAAGGGTCGAGCAATAAACAACGCGATGCAGCCCATTTCCGTTTAGCCCATTTTGCTATTTCTGCCATAATTCATTCATGTCTTCTTTTCAAAAATAGTGTCTCATTTCTGCATCACGAATATCTTCTGGTTTAACAAAAGTTTCAAGAAATTTAAAGAACGTAAATACACGAACCACACCAAAAAAAAGTATGATACACATTGAATAAAACGCACCTGTTCATCCATTTCTTGAAAAGCTAACAAAACATTTAAATTATCCCATGAAAAATGTGGTTTAAAATATTTACAGTACAAGCATTTAACTCATAATTGTAAAATTTATGGTAAGACTGGGAACCCTGAAAAACACCCCAAGACAATTTCAAACCAAACCTCTTTAATTTTTTTTTCCAAATCAAAGATGGCGGTGCCCCTTAGTAAGCAAATAAGGCTATTGTCATTAATAAATCTTCAATATTTACATCATTTTAATGCGAAAACCCCGGTTTGTTTGTTGACAACATTAACAAATCTGGCTCTTATGTGTCCATAATCTTGTCTATCAAATTTCGTTTTTTTTTTTTACGAAAGGTCAAGTGTGTGAACCTCGTTGAATAGTGGAGAGGTTATCTGATGGCATTTTTTTTTTTACTTCCAAACACAAATATCTTAAAAGTCCATATTTAGGGGGAGTTGGGTGTCCACACAATGTTTAAATATAGAGGAATTCTGTAGATATAGGATACCATCCTTGAGCTTATTATACCTTGCAGCCTAACTAGCCTAATAAACGGAAGCTGACTGGCGCCAGTGTTTCTAACAATCACTGAGGAGCATTCAAAAAGTTTGGGAGACCACTTAACGGATGACTCTCGAGCGTTTTAGTGGCGTGACGTCACGCGAGGGCTATCGGGGAACGCCTAGGCAACCACTAACTAACACGTGTCAGGAGCTAACCAATGAGCGAAGCTCCTTGATTCAACAAGCTCTTGATTCATTCGACTGTTTTGACAGCTGTCAAACAGGTGATAAATCATGCGGTAATTAAAAGTGAAGTTTTCGTTCAATGGCTTTGTATTTACAATTAAACAGGTATAAAAGTATACAAGAATCAACAAAGCTACGGCTCATTTCATATGTAATTTACTTGGGTGTAGAACACTGTAGACAATGCTAGGTGATAAAAATAAATACTTGTACGTACAAAAAAAAACGTTTTGAGTAACCAATCGGCGAAGCCAAACCCTCACCATAAAACGATGATTTTTGTAATTGTATGATTTGAAGTATAAAAAGTGAGCTTGATACTTAATGATTGGCAGAACTCTTAATTTTAATTTTACTGGCCAGTTTTCGATATATACCCTATGCAGTTTTATTAAAATTTGTCTGATGAATGTCCCAGTTAATTTACACTTCTCTGTAAGAAAATTACCCTACTATTTTATTATTATTTTTTGCATTTTTTCTGAAATATTATATTATTTATGTAGGAAAATGTATTAAAAATGTTTTAGTTTTAGTTAGTTTAGGGTAATAGTAAGTTTAAGGCTGAGCTAAAAGTATGACCAACATCCTGACCACTCCCCATGATACGCTGGAGAAATGAATTTCACGATTATACGTGTAATAATTATTTGAAGCAGAAATAAGTAATTTTGCATGATGGACATCCTTAACTTCAGCCTTAAACGTCTCCCTTACCCTAAACTAACTAAAACGTTTCATTTACTTTTCTTTCTTAAACAATATATTTCACGCAGTTTTGAACTGTGTCTTGTAACTGGAAAGCTAGTTTTATTCCCTGATTTTTAATTATTTCAAAGTAAAAATCATTAAACGAAAGAAAGTTACATGTATCAGTGAATATATAAAAATCAGACATTTCTAATCTTGTGCTAAAAACAACTTGCAGTAACGTATCCTGAAGATTAAGAAAAATAAAACTTGGCAATATGTTTTATGATTGTATATTATTATAATGAACATTAATTTAACATTTCAGTGACATTCATATACACTGAATGTACTGTTGACAAGCAACTGCACGTTTAATGTCAATTTCCTTAAAATTACCAGGCCTTCTAAAATTCCTAGACACCCCTACTAACAAGTGTAACATCTGTTTTGCGAATTTAATGGTAATTTACCGTGTAATTTCACGTAAGGCCAAAACGCGAGATAAGTCGTGAATGCAATTATATAATGGGTCAAATAATGACAAATTCACGAAAAAAAAATTGATTCTGCGCATTTCCCAATACATGTGCACACAAACAATTTGCGAAATAAATACGCTGTAGGTTAAACCTACTTTTTTCCAGTTTAGTAAAAGTATGCATGACACAATGCCTCAAAAGATCTCAAAATAATTTTTCAAAAAAAAAATGTTGCAAAAACTGCATATGGATTTAGGACAGGCACTGAGCAAAACCTCACTGTGAAAAAAACATTTACTGCTTCTGAATTTTGGTCAGTAAACACCAAATACCAAGTGATTATCTTATACATAAATTTAAGTATTTTACACCTGTAATACAAGCGAAATTAAAGACATCTTTTTAGAATACTATGAATTTCTATTTTCGTAAAAGAAATCATTTTGGAAGTGTAAGAAAATTCAAACATTTTGTAAGTATCAGTAAAACATTAATCCATGCCATTTATATATTTTTTTCCATAATGAAACATGGTTCTGATTTATGTAACAATGTACCATTGCTATTAAGTTCTATTTTCACTGGATACGCGTTCAAGCACATATTCATTTTATAATACTGCAAATATAAATATAAATGCTGATAACACGAAAAAATTACTTTTTGAATAGGTATATGTTAATTTCAAAATGCATTTAAATTGTGATATTTTTCATTTATTTTCCACCAATTCTGATGAAGTGATAGCCTTTCAATTAACGAGCGATGGGAATGTAATTATTTAAGTATAGTTTTACTTATTTCTGGCTGTTGAAACGTTTTGCCCTTATTTATGTTCAAGATTTTCGTCATGTTAATGTGCATGTAGGTATGTGTATGGATCTGCGTCTCCCTTAATACCATAAATCCATTTTTAAATGCCATTGAACCAATGGGAGCAAAAAAACCAGCTTTTTTTCTGACTGTATATGCATGAGTGTCTACAAAAGTGTAATTACCTTTAATATGCATTTCTACTGGTTTAATTAGATATCCTTCTTTCTTAATTGGTTCATGCAACGAGGTACTGTTGACTACTTTTTCCTCTTGGGCAAGAAATACCTGTTGAACTGGAAATTCGTACAAGATTAAAATTGCCAGGGATACCAAATGTTGAAGCCTGTTTGCTTATTGATCAGCATGAATAATAAAAGCTCGATTATCCATATTCCTATGAACAATGGGACCTTCAAATTATTCAGCCCCTCGGGTCCCCCAATCGTCATAAAGTCTACCAAGAATTGGAATTTTTTTCCCAATGCGCAGCGAATGTTGCTAATAAAATTAAATAAAACCACTTCCACTTTTGAATATGCAATGGAATTGGTTCGTATATACACCATAACACGTATTATACCAAAAACAGGTTTTTTCGATCAATATTAATGAATCTACATGTACTTTAAAGTTCAAATAACATTAATTATTTTACAAGGATTGGTCCATCTGGTATCGGGAATATAAACCAGATCAGTTGGGCAATTTAATATTTTACCTGCTTTTTTTAATGTCGCATATAACAATTATATTTTCAGTGTAACATGCAACCAATAATTCGAGATTTCAAAATCATTTAGCCTAAATAAAAACTAAAAAAGTGATACACCGAACAGTTCAATCATGAACACCTGAAAAGAGGTGCTCACACGCCATCACGCGCACACGCAAATTTGCGATTGAAGAGATGGAGAAATTCATAATTTATTAAATTTTATTTATTTGACCTCATTTTGTGAATTTCTCTAAACTTCACGAAATTTATATTTTGACCTTATCGATTAATTCGATTTTAGCTGTTGTTACTGCAAATTTTTCCAATCGACATTTATAAAAAAATATGATAATTTTGATATGTTTGATACGGATTCGAAAGACTGCACAGATTTTGTGACAGAATTTTGTTGCAGAAAATTAAAGTAACTAAAACCGGTTTATTGTTATATCGATGCACTAAAAATTTTGCACAATGACCCTAACGGAAAATGATGGGTTCGTGTGCACTTTGAAATTCAGGGATAGTCAGGAAAAATTCTGTACTTGCTTAAAAATCAGGTAAAGTCAGGGAATTCCCTTATAAATATGAAATTCGATTGGCACTTTCAATGTAAGATGCTTGATGCTTCAAGTACTAATATATTTTCGTTTATTTTACAAGTAACAATGCAATTATCCAGAAGGTAAACTTGAACCCTTTGATTTCTTTTCTATAGAATTTATTTTCACTAAGAATGAGGGAAATTTACTTAGATTGGTCTCCCGAAAATTCAGGGAAATGATTTTATAAATTCTAGAATGAAATCTGAAATGATAAAAATCAAAATTCATGTTTTCAACAATTAGTAAATTTTAGCAACGCAATTTTAATTACCACCTAGTTAAGTGTTGTTAGCAGTTCACAAATTCACAGCGTATTTTTGCGAAAAAAAATACCAAAAACCCAATAATATGTTTAGTAATTATACGATATGTGTTTGAAAATTACATCCTTTACATATTTTGCACACAAGAAGTTTTAATTTATGCGAACGACTCCTTTTCCCTCGCCTTCATAATTACTTCTGAAAGCAGGGTGAATTATTTCTTTTGTTTTTACAAAACCATTTTTATTTATTAATTTATTTTTTATGATAAACTAAACGCCGGTTATACTGTTGGCAGAAAACATTGCATCCTGCATATGTAAATTTTATTTTTTCACCTGGGGAGGGCAATTTACTATTCACCTTTGAAACACTACGATTTCCAGCAGTTTTTTTTCTCCCTTTTATTTATAATTTTTTTTAACTGTACACAATACGCTAACTTGCTTCTGCATGCTGCTGATTTGCTATCCAACATTTTTTTTTTGATGCAACATCTAGCCCGACCAAAACAATGTCCTGTGGGCATCCCTGTTCTCCCTCCCCATCAATTGCTATGCTGGACATGGCCTGCTAAAGCTAGCATGGCGGCTTGTCAATGAATCAACACCGTATACAACAACAAATCTTAATCAAATGAGGCAATCTCTGGTCCGCTCAGGGTGTGGATCCCTAACGCGTCACCAGTTTTTCAACCAGAACCCTTCTTTCGTACAAAAAAACCACCAGCCATGGGTAAAGCAAACAGCGTTTGTGGATGCAGGATTCCCGCTGAACCAGAGAGATCTTGAGATCCTGGAAAGTCAGGGAATTTTGAAAATTGTTCAACAATTTAAGGGATTTCATAACTTGGAATCATTTAGCGAATAATAAGGCAAAAATGCATTTTCCAGAATCCATGATTTAGGATCTTTGTTTTCAATTTCCCCCCTGGGGTTTTATATTCTGAAATCTACGATTTATAATTGTGTTAATTTTTTGTGCCTGCAAAGTTCCATTATTCCTCAGCAGTTTTTCTTAGAGAAACATAGACCAAAATCCATATTTGTCTTACAATTTTCGAAAAATTTCACCTTCGGTATTCCATTAATTAATAGAAGCATAATTTATTATGTGTTACTTTTTACCTGATTGAAAATACTATTTATATTCAAATGCAGTTTTTTTTCACTTATTGGCCTGTTTGGAAGCCTTACAAGTCAGGGGAAAAGATTTCTTCTGATTTGGGGAAAGTCAGGGGATTTCATTTGAATAAAGCTGTGGGAACCCTTTGGATGAGGGTTATGATAGGTTTTGAAAGGCTGTTGTTTTTCAGATGGCCATTGTATGGTACTGTTCCATGGTGAGGGGGTAGTACTTTGGCACCAGGTTACACTCAGTGTCCATTGCGTAGTAATAATCGAAAAGCCGTTTTGTTGTTGTCTGCACGCAACGTCCTACTCTGGGGATTTTAATCGTTATGTTTTCCATGTACATTCCCTATCCATAATCCACACATGCATAAACATAACATGTTCAGCGGCACGCAATGGAGCAATTTTTGGGATTTAATCTGCCGAGTGGCTGCTGCGAAGCCAAATTATTATTAATCCGGAGCACATATACGGTACATACACCGGAAAACAATGGACGTTAAATTAGACACGTACACCTATGGTCTTGGCTGATCAAAAGGACTGCACCCTGCAGCTAGACTTGGTCTAAATGATGTAAATTAAAATTAATCAGACAATGAGGATTGCTTTACAACGCCAATTTATACTGCCCTAAATGTACGTGCAACCAGGTGCATGGAGCTGGTGCATATGCAGGAATTCAGTTTTAAGTGCTATAAACGAAAAATCCAATTACTGGAAATGTTGTGTGAGCTAGAAGGCCATATCTGACTTATTCCATTCATTGGCCACAAATGGACCTATATTTTCATATATGAAAGGTGCCAAACCATAACGTTCTGAGTGTGGCACATAAACCATTTTGTTGCACTATCGTAAATGCCATGGCACTTACGACATTTTTGGAAAAATTTCAAAGAAAACAATTTTTTAGCTAAATGTCCTTACCTGTTTTTAAAATTAAACGTTAATGGGTTAATAACGTTTGGTACGTTGGTTGGTTGTTGTTTAAACGCAATTAAATTAGTGCTACCTACATGCGTATTTTTCACGAAACTATTCAATTTTTTTCCTTTCCTGAAAAATTTTTTTTTCACTTTATACGTTAAGGTTTGGCATCCTTCATATCCCCATAACGCCGTTTATATATATGTCGATATTTTTACATTCTTAAATATCACCACAAAGAGTATGTCAACATATTTACAGAAATGGTATTAGGTACATGTATATTTATGGCCATACCTGGAAAATGTAATACAGTAACTTGTATTAAAGTTAAAAACACATTTATATTGACATGAATTGCATTTGCTGCTAAGGCATGCAGACTTGTAACTTGGAAATTAGCCACACGCATATTTGTTACTTTCCCATCTCCTCGAAATCAAATGTAGGCAAATTTTCATACAGTATTTGGAAAACAGGCTCATATCATGATATCCATAATATCTTGATTGATAATATCTACATTGTAATTTACACAGAACGTCATGGAGATTTATTTGGCAATATTGGAATCTTTCGTGAATTTTGCGAAAGAGGGCGCATGATAATGACAATTTGTGCATGTACAAAACTGACTTTCAACCATATTTTTTTTAACGAAAATCTGTTTAAGACTAACAGAGGTTGCCTGTCCATTTGCATTTTGAACACGTGAATAATAGCTGCAGTTTCATAAAACAACAACCACTTTTCATTTTGGTATCCATGCTAAACTTCTGCCGCTCGGTCCAGCTCATCTATCTACTGTCAATCCATATGTTATTCGTGATAGGCCATTTACACAAAAATCCCCAAAATTGAAATTAGGTTCCGCCCTATCTGACTCACGTGTAATTCCGTATTAACCATATGTCGCGAATTCCCTAGTGGTGGGTGTGGGTATTAATTTTCTTTTCCCATCCCATGCACACCTGCCTGGAGGACTATGAATATGTAGGGGTGTAGGAGGGGGTAGGGGGTTGACGCAGACCCGTAACTGTATTAATATCCCGTTCACATTACAGTTGTCAGATTAATTAATATTGATGTAGGCGTTTATAGATGGCGCTACATAATAATCGGCAGTAGGACTTTCTTTTCACATCAGTTGAATGAAATGTATATAAATACCCAATTGTTTCTTGTCCGAATAGTACCTTGAATTAACTACGATGATGTCCTGCAAAATTATATTAATTTCTAATTAATTCGTTTGGCGGCACCTCGATATTTCCCCCATAGCGACCAGGGGTTGTTTAATGACAATATAATTACTCGTAATTGTGTTCTGGGTAATTACTGAAATCAATACACATGTATGTTTGTAGGTATCACAATGTAATTGAACTTATTACACGTAATTCTGTTTCGAGTCATTACACGATTTAAAGTTATGAAACAATTATATCAAAAGCGGTACTGAAGTACTCCTATAAGTAAAAGCTGTTATGTCATTTGCAACTTTTTCAAAACACGTTTATTTCCCATTTGAATATCCTATTTGTGGATCCCATTACTAGTTAAATAGATTATCTAGTACACATTTTCAATAAAAAAAATTGAATGGAATCATAAAATTAACAGGTGGTTAACCAAACAAAAAACAGGAAGTCTAAAGCGTATTAAACATGGTTCCCACTGACTTGGAAAACCTGGAGCTGTCAAGGAAGTAGGAACAACCTTGCATAGTAAGGGAAATTTCAAATTTTCATCCATAAGTCAGAGAACCTTTTATTCTCATTCAATAATTATTTTTTCATGAAAAATTTCATGGATTTCCCTATTTGTCATCGCACATTTTCAACTTTTGAAATAATAAATTCAGAGAACGTTTTTCAAAAAAAACAACAAAAAAAAAACTGGAAAGGTCAGGGAAGTTAAGAATTCGATTTCGTTGGGAACACTGTTATTTAACAAAACCATTTGGCTTTATTTAGCACAAATTATTAAAAAAAAACCTTACCTATTCATTCATTAAAATTGCATGTTATACAAAAATTAACATGTGGTTAACCAATTCATATGAAGATTAAAACGTTTAATTGAACAAACGTATTGCTGATGCATAAAAAGTCTCCATATTTACCCTTACCATTCTTTATAGAAATTATGATGTGGAATTAAACTTGAATACAAAATTCAATTTCAGCCCATTTATAATTCACGACCGTTATTTACCACCACGCGATCAATTTAATTGATTCGCTTTTCAGATTTTTTTATTTTCAATTTGCTCTCAGTTTCTGTAATTTTCGATACAAATTTCACCATACGACCGCAAAATTAAGTACCTTAAAAATTGAGCATGGCTTAAATTAAGTCTGGCATAACGCTTGTTTTGCAAACCGGTCACTGACTTGTGGAGAAAAATAATAAAAGCAAACAAACAACAAAAAGGGAAAATATGCGCAGAAATTAGCATTGGAAATCAATAAGTGAACGTATTACACAAAACCTGATTCGGTATATTGAAACAAAAAAAAACCACGCATAATGCAAAACGTCTCAACAAGATATGAACTGCACTTTTCCCTTAATTAAATTGATATTAAATCCCAATGAAAATCTCACTAGCATAAAGCGGACAGTGCCATCTGTCGGTGGCTTCTGCAAGCTCAGTGACAGTTCTCGGCTATCGTGCTAGTACTTCTTGGAGAAATTTATTACTTGCAGTAATTTGTTTACTAACTGAAAATCAAAAGTAAACTAACACCACGTGCGCCACTGTTGCCCCCTATCGGGGTGAACTTTAAAAACGTCCGCGCAGGTGCAGCGGAAGTACGACCTCTGAACTCTGGGGTTATTTGTTAATTGCTTACATTTGTAATGTTAGCTTATCTAGCTGAGTCAAAAGCAGCCGTTCCATAACCTCTCTCCAAGATAGCAAATTTCAATTAGCGTCGAACAATTAATGGAGATTAATGCGTCAGGCCTACTGAATACACTTGTATTGTTTTGCCTTTCCCATAAAGATGAATTAGGACAAATGCATGGTAACCGAGAACAATACAACAACAAAAATCGTAGGCACAAATCAAACACTACCGGGCGCATTATGGGAAATAAACTTGGGTGGGTGGGTAACGCATTGCCAGCAGCTCCATTTCAATACCGGTTGCACCAACGCACAACCTTGGTTTGATTGTCGACCAAATACAATAACAACTTTTATATTGTTTTTGGTTTAATTTAGAAGTGTATAAGCGTATTTCTTTAACAGTCATAGCTAAAATAGTTCCGAATTTCTGGAATTGTCAGGGAAATTGGAAAAAAACGTGGAATAGTTCGGGAATTGTTTTTTCGTGCATATAGAGAAATGCAATGTAAATGCGAAGCCATAAAAATGTCATGAAATTAAATTCAGATCGAGGATGCCATGATATTGGCATCATGCAGCGATTTTCAGCATTTTTCAGCATTTTTAATGGCTTTAAAAATGTAATGTTATGGAAAATCAAGGAATTTCATACCAATTTTCTGTCGTTTGATGCCATCTAGAAATCAAAAGGTAACTGAAAAGAGTGTTGTGTCCTGTTTGAATCGAAAGTCATGAAATTATATTTAAGTCAAGGAAGTCTTGGAAATGCCATGATACTGGCATCATGCAGCGATTTTCCCCAGTTTGTTTAATTTTTGTGTAAAAACTGTGTTGAATATTCACATTTTCAATGGCTTTGAAAATTTTTAATGGTTTATGGAAAATCAAGGAATCGTATACCAATTTTCTGTTCTTTGATGCCATCTAGGAATGAAAAGATATTTTTTTATGCATCTATGAAAGAAATTTCTGTTGTTTAAATCATAATAGCATTCCTACATTTGCATAATTTTGCATAATTGGTCAGAGTGGTCATGAAAAGTTGTTCAAAATATTGGAAAAGTTCGGGAGAAGCCAGGGAAGTAGAAAATTTTATTTCTGGGGAACGTTGTAATAAGACGCCATAATTTACTCAGACGTCTTTAATGGAAAACCTCTAATAATTTGATATAGCGTATATTTTTAAACTACAGTCAACTCTCCGTAACTCGGAATTTTTGGGAGTAAATTCTCAAAAAAATTTCCGAGTTACGAGTTACGGAGGGGTGTCTATTTCTACCTAAGTGAAAATGTTTGGGTTAAAATAGCTGTTCAAAAT
>JAQIXS010004052.1:0-16205 GCA_034700785.1 Rossiulus vilnensis
TGGTACTAAATTTTGAATGTTTAGATTTATTCGTTAGATTCGGTTGCCTGGCATCCAACTGCTCTGCTATTTTTGCTGTTACATTTCTACTATTTTATAATAACCATCAGCTGTCGTGTAAATGATATTAGTGTGGCAGAAAGCAGTTTTATTGCGTTTTCATGTACCGTCGGAAGCCAGAATTGCAGATATAAACCAGCGACAGCCATTTGGATGCGCTTGGACATTCGGACTTTACTGCTTTGCTTAGGATTAATTTGACCGGATCCTTTCATAGCGCTCTTAAGCTTGCTGTGTGGCATGTGCGTGCTCTTTGCAAGATACACATAAAGCGTAGCTCACATACTTATTTTCTGCCATCTTCACAAAGAGCGCATGGTCATCATTTTTTTTTTCATATACAAGCCAGCGTCTGCGAGACGAGTGGTCATTCTAAGGTGTCTGGGGAATTTTATGACTGGACGGCAATTCACGTCCATATAAAAAGTGAGCAAATTCCAACGAAAAGTAGCCCCCTTCTGTAAATACCGTACATGGACATCTAGCCTACAGGCAAATACAGGGTTCCTACTGACCTGGAAAGCTTAGAATTGCCAGGGAAGAAGCTAAGAAAACCTGAAAAAGTTCGGCAAATTTCAAATTTTCAACCTTAAAATTCCAAGATTTCAACCAGCATGTACACCTGACTTCAGAAGACGTTAGCCCCTCTGTTTATCTAGTCACACGTATGAAAGCAGATGGAATTCTCCTATTCTCAATAACACGTTCAACTTTTGAAATAAGCCCTCTGGTATTTGTATGTATTATCTAGTCACACGTATACAATAAGGTAGAATTCCACTATTTTCCATAGACCACTTTCAACTTTTAAAATAATAAAAAATATGCCAGCAATTGTTAAGTTCATTTATTCTAGAAAAAATTTATAGTCAGGGAAATTTCCCCGAAACCTGGAAAAGTCAGGAAAGTTAAGAACTTAATTTCGGTGGGAACCCGAATGAAATAGGATTTAAGATGAACTCCATGCGATGTCATTAATATTCCCTCTGCTTTGTCTGCCAAAAAAAAAAATACCAACGACATTGCAGTCACTATTTGCAGTTCTTCGACGACATCTTTGCACCAGTCTGCCATCCATTGTTATGAAACATGCCGGACACCATTATGTGATGAGTGCTGTTGTTGGTGGAGCAAAGTGTACTTCCGTCTATAATTTTCTGAAGAGCTGATATATTGGCAATAGTTAGCAGCTTACGTGCGGGATCAACAAACACTTGTCAAAGCATCTGGCCATTCCATTTAAACTTCGTCCGATAATCAGTGTACATGTTTCCGTGTAAGTGCGCACAGAAATGCATGCGTGGGGACGCTTTTTTACTTTCAATTATGCGAGGCGCATTGTGGATAGCGTAAATGATGAGTTCAGAACACATCTTTCTGCCTGTTTTCGTACTTTACTGCGCTGCAACCCATGCTCCAAAAGGCAATTGTGGCATGCGCCATTACCCACCTACGATTGTTCCTCTGTGGAGCACAGCACGTAATGTTTCGTGATTACCATTATGGTGTCATGACGAGGAACGCAGCGACCTTGAAACATTCTCATGGTCATTTGTATGGTCACCCCTCGTTGCAGTGCCCACCGTCCTGTGAAACGCTATCACTGATGCTGTTAAAAAAATGTACGATACTGAAGTGAGTTCCTTCAGCAATAAAATATTTAAACGATATTCATTGCTTTAGAAAATGTACCTGCTAGATCTATTTTTAAAGCTGAAATCGCCAAACTACTATCAAAATAGAAACTGAATAAAAAGCATTTCGATGTTACTGAATCGTTTTTACCCCGTGATCCATGTTTATGAATTGTGGCTTGTTGAATACGTTTTCCGATGAATGAACTACTTGAAATTGGAAAAAAAAGTCCATTCCCAAAAATATGAGATCAACTCAAGCTTCCGGTAGCAGAGGGTGAGAGCGTGACCTGAACTTGGCGCTGCTTCGAACTATCGAATTCAGATGTTATTAATGAATCAATCGCTTCCTATTCTACCCGTCTATCTTTATGGTCAAATATCAAATAGGTTTTTAAAATAAAATGCTCATGGAATCGGCTATAACAGGCAAAATTCATAACCCAGCTCCTAATTCTCCCCGCCTCGGCATTACTCGTAATTATAGCAGTTTCTAATGATAGTACTGAAAGAATTACACACTAACATCCCATAAAATTACACTCCGCAATTTAGTAAACTAAAAATGAATATCTGTTGCATAGCGAAAGACTTGCATGCGCGCATAATATCGTGCAGTTCTACAAAGTTTTTTTTTTTTTTTTTTAAACTACTCCATGGAATGGCTGCAGTGTCAATGGTAGTCTCTGAATAATTTCCTCATAAAACGTCCAGGTGAAATGGATTAGCTCGAACCCGCAGTGTCCAAACTCCGTTAAGTGCCTGAGGCGTGCTAATAGGTGTTCCGCCACACCCAGCGCACTTTAATGGCGACCGCTAAATGTGTACGATGATCAGTATCGCACGCTGAGCAAACACCGGAGTGCCCATATAACACCACGTGTTGGCAGAGCAGCGAGGGGCACTGACTGCTAAATGGACACTGGCATCTGCGGCAGTGGCACCTGGACGCATCTGCGACGTTTTCTGCAACCTCAACGGCGATTTTGCACGGTGATAAAACATGAAAACCCTGAGGCCAATGACACGCCGTCACGTGCATAATATATTATGTGCGTGCACGATCTGCTGCGCTTCGAAAAACATTGAATTTTGACTCTTTGACGACCTATTTTTAATCGAATAGCCTATTTGTTATATCTGGCAGCGAATGATTCCGTTGGGGCAACTGCTGATTCAGTTGGAATTGAAAGTTTTTAAAGTTGAAATTAATATGTAGTCGCAGGTTTCTTACCCTAAGTAGCGCAAATGGTACCCGTGATGTTAATTTATCTAAAAAAAGAACCAAAAATAAGGTCATATTGTTGGATAACATGTGCCGTCATAATCCCTTGTAAGGCGATAATTTCATGTACCAAAATCATCACATTTCCGCATCTAGATGTAGATTTCTCAAAATGCCATTGATTTCCGTTTGCAACAGACATTTCGGGCACCATGCAATTGACGTATCGCGGTTTTCATGTACATAAACTAATTGGCAAAGATATTATTTGTTCTGTTTTAACTTTAGACTATGGAATCATCCATAAGCAAGCTAAAACCAACAAACCTACCTACGTTTTTGTCCACAGAAATATCGATTCCGATTTTATTAAATTCTACAGAGTAGTAATATATCAGCCAAAATAAACAACGAATTCGTCTGGTTCCAAACTGAATTAAATAATCAGGGAAATATCAGTGCATGTACATAAAACTTCCGGCATAGGATGTCGTATCAGCAGTTCATCAAATATGAAGTAACCTAGTGTTTGCACAATTCGGTTTATTTATAAAAATGGTAAATAGGGAAATAAGCGAAATATATGCATCAATCTTGATAAAATAAATATCTAGGTAAATTTTAGATCATGGCGTTGGTTTCTTAACTTTTATTGCGGTTATCGGTTCAAGATGACCCTTTTGAAGCATGCCTTTGAGGCTTTTCCCTTGCAGGTTTTTTTCTGTCCTAGGCAACTTTATTGATCTTTATGTCCATCATACCTTAGGTTAGCAGACGCCAATAAATAAAGGATGCATTTCATATCTGGTACCTGTAATGGCTTAACAATTTTCACGAGTTCCATGGTGTACGTGACATTGCATGCAACGTGAAGACAGCGCCGTCCATATCGTCACGATTAAAAGTTCATGCAGGTTATTTCATGTGAACGACCTTCTATTCTGCAATCGTAGGCACCTTGCTGTCTGGCTATCATCGATTTCCAATTAATTAATTTTACGCTTTTTTCGTGTCTGCTGAAATTTGTGGTAAATTCACCTCATTAAAAAGACACGGCGAGGTTGGAATTGAAACTTAACAAGAACCGGTTCATGCAAATGCGTGCAAGTTTTTTTCAATTAGATGACAGTGGTTCAGAAGATAGCATGAAATTGTGATTATTTTCTGAAGTTATCCTGAAAGCTCAAATTACGTGCAATATCAAACGTTTCTTGCTGCACCCGATAGATTATTGGTAAATGAAGTAAAAGCATTTTCAAAAAAATCCATGTACAGTTGATGCTGTTTCAACGAAGATAAATGTATAGAGCGCAATACACTGTACATCAACTTGAGAATGAAGTCATTGTTGAAGATATGGTGTTGCTTTAACACTGGCTTCATGTTAATGAAACCTCAATAAGTTAAATTTAAGTAAGCCTTTAAATTAGCATTATGTTTCAACGCATGCTGTTTCAACGAAGATAAATGTATAGAGCGCAATACACTGTGCATCAACTTGAGAATGAAGTCATTGTGGAAGATATGGTGTTGCTTTAACTCTAGCTTCATGTTAATGAAACGTCAATAAGTTAAATTTAAGTAAGCCTTTAAATTAGCATTAGGTTATTGGTTAAGGACGTAATTGAATAATATAATTGAATGATTTAAGGAAATAGGAAATGTATTTAGCAAACCAATTCGGCGTCGCAAGTTGTGATGTGATGTTGAAACTTAATTCTGGAATATAACTTTTCTTGTTATACTGTCAACTATTTATAGTGAATTAAAAATCACTTGAAAATTAGCTTGAAAACGGCACAGCAAAAAGTCATTACATTTTTGTACAAGTCCTTGAGAAACCATTGGACATGGCGAATCGGCACAGGGAAGCTTGGGTTTTGACCGGAAAAACCTGAATAATCCTAGCGATACCTGTGATAAACAATTAAGGCGGTTCGGTTCAATGATCAAATGATCTCGTTAAATGCAAAACGCCCAAATTTCAACACCGGTTTCAATTTGTTTGAGCAGTATAGTAACGGATAAAATGCTTAGCTACTCGTTTTTATGGCACCGCATTATATTCATGATGATGATAGCAGCATATTAATCTCGTGACATACCGACGCAGAGCTAATATTCAAATAGGGCCTGTAATTTACTTGCCGCTCACTCCGGTGTTACCGGATATTGTCACCAACATAAATGTAATTTGCGCGAGCATAACACATGTATCAGCGCCCATTGCCGAAAGATTCGACTGGTGAAACGCTGGGAACATGGCTGATAATGAGTAATCATTTTATGCAAATACCGTAATTGATAGGTTGCACGTGACGCAATTTGACAGAGGCTTAGCCACGATAACATAAAATGCCAAACCTTCATGGCGTTAGCGAGCGTGCAAAAAAATGTATACATGTACAATGTACTGTATCTCAAAAACCATTTGAGATAAAAGGCTAAATGTATGCTAATCGTTGTTGTTTACACCATCGACTCTTAACAACCTGAATATTTACTCAATGGAAATACTATCAAATAAAAAAATTGTATCTAAATACTCATACCTTGCTATTCAGCTGCTATTTATGCGACGCGGCGTTTCGCTCTAACGGCTTTTTTGTTCTATATCTGTTCCATTTTATGGTGTTTCTTTATATACGGCCAAAAATAATGAAACCTGATATTTTGTAACTAAAACGTGAAAGTGCATGGGTCTTTGAGGCATATGGAAGCATTTAGGTCTCTATAGAATCTCCTATGATCACCCTTTTTTCACACCTGTTAATGATGCAACCTCAAACAGTCAAATAAAATTTAACTTCATGCATCTTATGCATGTTTGGAATCAAATAAAATTTAACTTTATGCATCTTATGCATTTTTGGAATCAAATTTAATGTAAATTTATACATGTTTTGAAAACAACGTAAGTGATTTCCCATTTCCCAATGAGATAAAAGGCTAAATGAGATTTGAAACTTAGCCGATGTAATTTTATATGGTTTCGTATCTGAAACATGTTTCGTTAAACAGCCTTTCGCTTTACAGCCAGCTTGCCACGAAGCAAGCATGAGTGTAGCTACATTCAGTCTAATAAGCCAGGATGAGTCCGAGTGCGTGTCTGAAACACGGCATCCGGTCCGTTTGCGTGCGCAAGCTGTCAATATTTTGAGCGCCACCTATATGTCAGTGCCACTTGAGATCTCATCCATCATGTTAATAGGACATCACGGGATTCCCCCTCCATCTTGACTTTTTTTTGTGCTGTTTTGTTTTTTTTAATTTGAGCTTGCTTCACCTTGATCTGCACGCGAACCTCTCTCAAAACATGTAAACAGCCTTCACCCGAGAGTGAGAGCGGGATCATTGACCACTGCTCGCGTCCTGTGTGGGGGGAATAGATCGCCAAAGGTCAATTGCTAACGCGGCATTAATGTTGTTTACAACCATGGATACGATTCGCGCTGCTGGAATTCCGGGTACGTGTTTATTAAATATTAGAGCAGGAAAAATATTGACGAGCTGTCGAAGGCCGGCTAGGGAAAGCGCCGTAGCTCTGGTGCCTTTGAGCTTGGACTTCGATGCTTCCATTTGTGCTTTAAGGATGGTTTTGAATCTTTTATATCTGGGCCCTAATTCGCAAACGTTATGGGCTTGTACTTGTGCAGGTATGGAGTGATATGTACAAGTTGTGGTTCCACAAACAAAAACTCCTACACTATAATGTGATCTATCTATCTATACCTTACAAGTAAATTTAATCAAATTACAAGTGGCATGTTCCACTATGGTACTATAAATAGCAATTTACTGGTAACTTGTATAAAAGAACAGATACATGTATCCTGTAAATATGAGTACACGCCAGTATTAAGAAGCCTTAGTAACATGGACTTGTAGAATGGTAGTCTGCAGGTGACGTCACGAAAGTACGCGTCGTACATGTACTTTCATGACGTCACCTGTAAGATATTGCTATTAATAAATAAGTTGTCATTCAGTGTTTGTGAAATACCATTCTACGAGTCCATATTTGACAAGGCCATACACTTGCAACTTGTAGAACATGTTTAGTTTTGTGGAATAGAGCCTGCATTACTGATGACATTACACGGGATTTTCCCAGTTATAGGAAACCTGGGATTGTCAGGGAAGTTGGAAAGACATGGAAAAGTCGGGGAATAGATTTATTTTGAAAAAATCAGGGGAGTTCAGTGTATCAATATAACACCTGCTTTCAGTAGCTGCCTACTGGAATAAGAAGTCATAAATAAGTTGAGACATTAAATGCAGGTGAAATTGACGTTATGTGCAGCTTTTCGGAAGTTTAATTGCCACCATTCCGTGCCTTCTAGGAATCAAAAGGACGGGTGATTTGACTTTTTAAACAATTTTGAAAATTCGTGTTTTAATGGCTTTGAAAAACTAATGGCGTGGAAAAGTTATTAAAAATAAATAAATTTATAGTACGAAATCCAGTAGACGCCATTGCAAGTTAGTTATTAGTTAGCAACAAAGTTGATATGGCACATCTCAATCAGCCCTGCATCTATAGAAATGGGGGAATTTATCCTTTCATTGGTCAGGATGGTCCAGGAAATTTGTTAAAATATAAACTGGAAGTTAGGAACATTAATTTCGCTTACTTAATTTGCGATGGTCCCTAATGCGCAATATCAAAATTGTCAGATGGACGCGTGACCTTTTATACCGGAAGCTGTTTGTGTTACCATGAGAACATAGCGCAAGTTGTGATGGTTATTTGCTTGACAACTATAGAAGATGACTGCGAATGCTGTCTGCGCCATTGATTTCATACAAACTTCGTTTATACAAGACTTTCTCTTGCGAAAAATGTTTTGTATCAGTTTTGCCAGTGTTTTTAGAACGATCAGATAACATTACAACTTTTACTCCATTTTGGCTCCTTAAAGGAGCCAATGTTGTTTATATTGCTAATTATAAATGCTGAATTTATTTTAAATCGTGTACAATTGGTTGTCCTCACTGACCCTAAATTCATTCACATTTCTTTGAAACGGCCTGTTAGTTTCTATAAAAAAATGAAAAGCATGTAAAAATTCCAATGTGGAATCTCCAGAGCTCATTTCCGGAGAAATAACATTTTCGAAGAATGTTTTGGATGTTTTCCATGTTCATCGGCTAGGTTTCCCCGCAAAATCCTTAAATCCACCCTTGGAAGTTTTATCAGGAAGTGAATATAGGATACAACTGTAAAGTCATCCACTACAAGTTTTTGTGTTCGGAGCAGCTCTTTGTAGGGTCAATCGGTGATTTTCCGGAAAAAAAAAACATCCTAATGCTTTCTGCGCAACCTTCATTGCAGGTCGATATTTTTTATTTAAGCAGTAATGCGTCTTAATCGTCCAACATCGGTCAAACCTGTCTTCTAGCAAAAGTTGATTTACTTCATTTTATTGCCTGGTAATGAAATACTTTTCTTTAAAAAAAACCCGGGCACAAACTGCAGCGGTCGTCATTGTTGATACATAAGAATTATACACCTCGGGTAGATCTGTTTATGGGTGGCGAAAACGCGTTATGATTGGTTCGCGTTGCTTGTTAATTGTAGTATTTCCGCTGGAAGCTCTCTAACTAGTGTTTAGAAGACAATTTTTCCGGCAACTGAATGCTGGTAAATCAAATTGGTTCAGTAAAGTATCATCGAAGCGTAAACTACATTCTTGTGTAATTGTTTCGAGAATAAACCGTATAGACCATGATGTTTATGCCGTGGAACGTTTGGAATGCATTGGTAATAAAACGAATGTGGTAGAGATAAGCGCCAAAGTGAGGTTTGATTTTACGGATCTTTGGTTTGTTGTGTTTGCAACACGGGTTTAGTCCGTAAGAACGTTCGTTTTAGTGCGAACCTGACCCAGAAATCCTTAACTTACAATTATGAGGTTGAAAAAAAATAATTTCACATAAAGTGAAGCAAGAACGGGACCTTAATTGGAGAATATCAGAATACACTTTGAAATTTTGAACGACGCCATTTTTTGCAGGAAGCTCACGTGCCTGTTAGTTGTGCAAAACGTACATAGTTTGATGGGATCTTGAAATGTTGCCCATTTTCGAAATCACACAACTATCTCATTAGACGCCGTAGTGCTTTAGTTGAACATTCCAAAAAAGCCACCATCCCACCATGCAAAATTGGCACATTTTAGTATTGTTATATCTTCTGAATTATTTTTCCCCTGTAGAATTAATTGGTCAACCCGGTTATTTTGATAATTTGAAACGGTCTTGTTTTTTGCATAGAAAAGTAAACCTGAAAAAAGGCGAAAACTGGCATCGAAAGTTGCATAGCGCTTTTTTCCTGTGTATTTTTGTCTATGAACGGGGCATTTTTAAATTATAGAAAAGAAATATCCCCTAGTGTGCAACCAACTCTACAAGGGGTAGGGGAAAGGGGTCGGGGGAAGAAAGATTTGCAATTATAAAGTAAGTATTTGAAGGCAAAATGTACTTTTGAGTCAGCTTTATGCTCTGCCATGCATCGTAGAAATCGAGTTTTAGATTCCTTTTGGAATTCAATTGATGGCGTTGAAAATAGCAATACGTACAGTAGGTACAATTCCTTAGCTTGGCTTCCGTTTGACGACAGGGTGGGGAGGGTAATAAAAAGCTTTCTTCGTTGATAATCGCAAACTTTAATGCCCGCACAAGCACGATGCATGCATGCCAAAAAAGGTTAAGTGGAGTCAAACACAGACGAGTAGCTAGCTCTCTTCATTTCTCCCTTTTGCAAAGCAATTTCGGAGAAAATCCAGTTGGATATAACGGGGGGATTTTAAATGACATGAAAAGTTTTTTGGTTTTTTTACAATAGTAACCTAAAGTGATGTTTTTACCACTGAGGGGTCTTTGGCCTATGTCTCCCGAAGAGGTTTCGGTTGAATGCTTACTTATTTCACGGCAATTTCTCATTCGTTAAAGATAGGTCTTGTTTTCCACCAGTAATTAGCATCTAATTGACCCCTCTGCTCGGACAACTTTCTAACGCTTGGTGGAAAGTTACAGCCCCGAAAGACTAGCCGGGTTTTTGCCCCTGTGATAACTGATGTTGTCGTGCCTAAGCCTCAGCTTCGTGAAAGAAATGGAATCTTCACATAGCATCTGCTCTGACTTAAAAACGTCGATCTGGACCAAACCCTGGCCCAGTCCAAAGTTCAAACAATCTTTCGGACGATTCTGCACCCTCTCTTGCGGAATTGATTGCAATGGCAAGTTGGCATTCCGACTTGGGGCTAATAGCTTTCTCACTGACAGGGCATCTAAGTGCCAAAACTAATTGCTAGCGCTGCTCATTAAGCCTAAGCTTATCGAGATGAGAAAGTTTTGGCAACACCGCAACGCCCTTGAAGGAACCCTGCGAGGCTTTGCTGAACACAGACATAAATTGTCCTGGCAGACAAGATGAAGACAGGATTGCATTCAACGCGGAAACAGACGTGACCGTGCAATTCGATTTCCTGCTAAGATTACCGCGGTGCTTAAGCTATTCAAAGCAAATCTAACGATTGCCAAATTGGCTGTCATAAACCATCAGGTTCTTTGGGATGTGCGAGGCCTTGGCCGTCATGGTTTAGAGTACGATCTATTGGGCAATTATCACGCAGCATCATTTTCCCCATCGCTTGGTGCAGAACGTTTCAAGATGCTCTGTTGGGCGTTCGTCATCTGTACGTCCTCCGAACGTTTTCTGGTAGTGGGAAGGGCTTTTGTTTCGATTTAGAGCTTATGATCCGCTGATTTGAGCAAATTAAAATTGTCGTTATCACGTGAAGTTTAGGCGTACTGTAAGAGGATCGAACGAGCTGGGAGGACGCTTCAGCAAACCGAGAAAGTGGGAAGCGTGGCAGACTGTTCACCCCTAATTGGTGAAGTTAGAAAATGTTTAGCTTCACAAAAGTCCCATTTTGCGTTAGGGGCCATCCATAATTGACGTCCTGAGGTTTTCATGACTATCAGATTCTCCCCTCCCTCCCTTCCTTATTCCTGTCCACCACTGTATGGTTTTATTACCTTTTATGTCCTATCCGATTTGGAAAAACGCTGTCACGTTAAGCAAATTACATATTAATTTTATTTATAAACATCGGATTGAGGCAGATACACATAACTGTCAGCAGTAAACCAGAATGCCAGTTTTTAATCACTTAATTTCGCCGGTCTAAGATGCAAGGAACCAAATTCACAAAATATTCCACAGAAAGCCAACAAACGTACTTGATCAACAACATAATAACAGGTAACAGTATAATACATGTACAGAACGTGTCATTTTCAGATCCCTTAATTATTGTTTAATTGTATTCAAAGTATATAATGTCCTAACAATCTAATTTGTTGTTGAAATTTGCCAAACTCCATACTATATAAAAAAACCAGTAAGAAATGTTCTTTATGTTCTCAATACTCAGGACGTAAGCAGGTTTCAGTTTCCAGAATTTATGGCTCATTTGTGTTAGATATGGTCATCAGCCATTGGCATAGCATAGCTTTTGACCTCTGTCAACTGGTGGTAACAAAATATTACTCTTGTCTAAAATGGACTTGTGCTTATTTGCATCTTAGAACGACGATTTCTTTCCACATGAAACTCGTAATTTTCAATTTAGATGTCCATTTTCGTTGACAACTTCCCCCCAAGTCTGGCAATGTTCGGTTTAAAGCGATCTCTCTCCCCCCTTGTCCTCCGGACGTCCTTTGTGAATGACCTCATAGTGGTATTTCTAAGCTTATTACAGCTGTTTCACTCTTGCAAATTGTGCACGAGTCTTATTTGCAGCGTCCACTCATTCTGAGTATCTTTAGTTCTTTGTCTGGCAGTTTTAAGTTTTCTGGAGCCTGGAGGAAATCTTTGAACGTGACCATCAGGGTGGTAGACCTTATCATTCCTGTTCACTTAAGGAGCTGTTCTTACTGCTGATCTTATTTGTTTTTCCTGTAAAAGACGTTGAAATGCACTTTCGAAGTTTTTAGAAATTCAATTTGGCAATCATTGACCACCCAAGCAGACGAGGCGGTAAAAGCCTAATAAATTAGATACATGGATTTCAAACCCCCAACCAAATGAAATTTGCTGCCAGCAGGGCACTGAGTTCGAATTGAATTGGGCGTTAGTAAAGTTCCCATTCGCATCAATGACATGTCATTGTTTTAGAAAGCACATTTGTTCTGGAAATGTGAACACTAGATCGTTGACCGGTTGTTTATGGCTTCCCCAATGTTAACACGTTTCCTCCTCTAGTAATTTCCCTTTTTGAATTTTGGCTGCCTTCCTTATTACGGCGTTGGTGGGCGATCGTCGAGCAGACAGTCGATTCCGCTTTGCGTTTGCCAGTTGTTTCGAAGGCCTCTCGGACGTGATTTCGTAGATTGGCTGTTCTTGGGAATGCCCAGCTTCCGATCGTTGGGCTAATCAGATCACGTTCCGTTTCGGATCGCCACCAAGGGAAGTGGCCGCCTATTCCGATCGTTTCCCTTTCAACTGGCTAACTAACCTAATTCTGGTCGCGGAAGTGGCAGCCTATCTCAGGCCGATCGGCAATGAGTATGCGGGGCACATCGGCAACCGCTCTCGATTTGACTACGTGCCTCTGGAGTGACCAGTTTGGGGGTGCACTTTCACCTCTCAACGACCCAATCTCGGTTTCGTATGCATGGGAATGTCCCAGATCAGCGTACCCCGGAAGGGGCTCGGTAATTGGCCGTTATTTCGTTTACGGAGATGACCGTTATCTCCTGCCGTTTACGAGCTGTGAACGGGAAGAGGATGATTCAGCTGGATGATCAGGCTCAAATCGATCACGTATTGAGCCTACGACATGGCATGCTCGTTTATTGATTAGGGGTTCCCTGGTGGAAATATCAGCATATATCTGATATATATATATATATTAGGCTATATATATATATCACTAACCATACTGTTATTGGCGGTAAGAAAACAACTGTAAACGTAATACATGTATCACTAATGTTAGAGTGATATCAGTAGCGAATCACAATACTTCTCTTTTCACCAGGGTTGGTAATGGTACGCACTTAGTGTAAATCCGAGCAGATGGTAATCTTCGAGCGATAATGGTGAGATATGTTCAAGGGGAATGAATAATTCGTTCCGCTTGCTACTTCATCTCAAACTGTACATTTCCCCCCTTTAGATATTAAACAGTAAGATTAAATGGAATCGATTTGGAAACTTCATTTCACGCCTCACTGTATGAGTTGCATTTTTGTTATGCATGATGCAGCAGAACGAGTTTATTTTCCTTGGAGCATTTTTTTAAAAGAAATATTAATAGAAATTAGGCTAAGCACTAAGAGATCTTATCCTATGGTTGATGGTGTTATTTATTTTTGTGTTCAACTCAGTAACGTACTATCAGTGAATGCAGTGTATGGGGGTGTAATCCATTAACCCAATTTATTCGGTAGATTCCACCGTATTATTGACAATTGTGGACACAAACAACATTGCTAAATTGAAATTCTTTTAGCTGGGTTATTTTTTGGAAGAAAACTTCAGTGTCTAATGGGATGCGAAATCACAGGTTCTGCCACCTCAGTTTAAGATGTTAAAATTGGTAGTTTGCAAAATAGGGCTATGGTAAAAGTCCGACCTCTGTTGGCCTTTGCATGGAGCTATGTATGCATTATAATTATGTTGACCAATTTTGGTTTGCAAACATTCGCTTAATATATTTTTTTCTGATCTCAAAAATTCCAAATGGAATGAACTCAACAATCATATTTGAAACAAGACTGAAACATCTTTGAATTCCAAACCTCAACATGGTGACATTTGGAGTTTATACGGAAAAGAAAGGAATGACAAGATGGCCGCCGCTCTCAATATGACGTCATATGTCCTTTTAGCTTCATGGCATCATTTGTTTTTACGTTAGTTTCACATGATCATATGACTCATGGACATAACTCTGCAACACCAATGGATAATTTAAAAGGTTAGGAATGATTTCTTGAAAATGGCACCAGAATCGCTCTTAGTGTAGTAACACGCAATCATGTTTAGCAGTATTGAGTCATACAATCTCTATTGTGTTTCTTCATGGGAAACACAAGACAAGCAGCAGTTGTATTTTTATCAAAAGTAACATTACCCCTAATTGAACGTAATTAAATTTGACAGTTTGGTAGGATTGTTTAAGTGAATCGTAAGTACGATTTCGAGGTTGTTTCGTTTCCTGTCTGAAATTATTTCAGCATGGGAATTTTTTGTCCGTTATTTGGGGAGAGGGGAGGGGGGTGTAGTAAATTTTTATTTTTGAAAAAAAAAACATCACTTAACGAAATGTCAAAATTACTAATTAAACTAAAAGAAATAAATTTAATAACTTTGATTTATAATAGGAGTAAATGTTTGATATTTTAAAATCTATGCAATTCAGTAACTGAAAATACAGAGTGCTTGAAAACCCTTGAAAAGTCATTGCGTTCAAAGTAACAGTAACATGTCTTTTTTGAGTTTTCTGAATATAATAATTCTGTTCTCATATTCTTGACTTTAGTTAAACTTAACAAAAAATGTAAATTTAAATTAATAGCCATACTTGAGGTTCTTGAAAAGTCACTCCAAGCATCGAGTCCTGGAAAAGCCTTGATATTTTTCTGCTCAAACTTACTTCAGCGCCAGCTAGAACCCATTGTTTGAATGCTCAGCAGACAACATTTTTTAAAGAAATTAATAATAAAAAAATTAAAACAAAAAACTGCTAAGCCTACACATGTGGACATGTACATGCAAAACGGGCAACGCTTGTAGAAGCACAAAAAATGTGGTCCAATAAAAAAAGCCCACATGTGGTCGACGACGGCTACTCTCTTCCAAATAAATGTGGTTTTGTTCGAAAGAAATGAGTAAAAAATGGCGATATACGGCATACGCGTTAACATGTTTCTAAAATTTGCAAAATCTAACACTCAACATGCGAGTGGGAAAGTCGTCCTGACCTAGCCACTTTTCCAGTTTTCATCTTTGTTTCAATTAATAATCCCCTGCCATAATCTCAGTTATTAAGATTCATTATTCAAATTGGATACAAAAATTTGTTTTCTTGGGATTGATAGCCGAATTTTATAAAAAAAATTAAAAAATGCGTCCGCTATTGAGAGGGTCCGTTATTTAGAGGGGATTACATTAAGTAGCCTATGTAAATGGACTCAGACTTGGGAAAATGTCCGTTATTTAGAGGTGTCCGCTATTTAGAGGTGTCCGTTAGAGGAGGTTTAACAGTATTTTCCAGATTCTAAATGCAATTCAAATCAGACAACCTTTGCTATTATCTGAACATAAGCATTAAGGTTAAATCATTATCATATTTTATTAATATTCACTTTACGCCTAAAAGATTTCATAAATTCCAGTATTATTTAACACGTTTACTTTTTCATTTTTCACAGATGCTCAGTATAAAATCGAATCTCTGGTCCGACGTTAATTGTTTAATCCTGTGCATGCAGTCAGTATGAATTATATGGCAGATGTTTGTTTGTTAATTGTGTAATCGACATCTTCCCCATTACATAATTATATAATGAAATTACTAAATACAAATTGCTTACTTATAATTAGAAATTCTGGCGCATAATCCTCTCCTCCAAACTCACTGTACGTGTAAAGCATCCATGATGGCTAACTTTAAGACGGACGTTTAAGTGCAGTTTTTTTAGGGAAAACTGTATAAACGAAACAAGAGGGTAGAAAAGGGTGAAATTCTAAGAATTCAAAGGGGGAGCCAACAAGGGCCTGTATACTACAGTGGCGCCATAAAGTCTTTGGAGAACGTAAAAATTGTGAAAATAAATTTCTACAATACATTTCAGGAAATACATTTTTTCGATGTGGGCTATTTCCGCAATATTTGTGTTGTTTCAGCAATATATTTGTGTAATCGTCGAAAAAATCTCAAAATTATTGGTATTATAAAAATACTGAAGTTAGTTGTGCAAAATTTGCGAAATCTTGTTTAGTTTAAAGAAATGTCGTTAATTGTGTTGTTTATTTATATGTTGTTCATTTATCGTAGATATGGGAATAAGTCCATCTCCACATATATATCCAATTATTCAAATCTGCCGAAAAGTTGATGTAGTGCGCTCAACGCGCTGCATCCGGTATGGAGTTATTCTCCGATATGAGTCACCAGTCATTCTCATATCGGAGAATAAGTCCATCTCCACATATATATCCAATTATTCAAATCTGCCGAAAAGTTGATGTAGTGCGCTCAACGCGCTGC